>JBAMCL010000018.1:62500-225281 GCA_037075165.1 Hirtodrosophila histrioides
TAATAATAATAATAATAATAATAATAATAATAATAATAATAATAATAATAATAATAATAATAATAATAATAATAATAATAATAATAATAATAATAATAATAATAATAATAATAATAATAATAATAATAATAATAATAATAATAATAATAATAATAATAATAATAATAATAATAATAATAATAATAATAATAATAATAATAAAAAAAAAAAAAAAATAATAATAATAATAATAATAATAATAATAATAATAATAATAATAATAATAATAATAATAATAATAATAATAATAATAATAATAATAATAATAATAATAATAATAATAATAATAATAATAATAATAATAATAATAATAATAATAATAATAATAATAATAATAATAATAATAATAATAATAATAATAATAATAATAATAATAATAATAATAATAATAATAATAATAATAATAATAATAATAATAATAATAATAATAATAATAATAATAATAATAATAATAATAATAATAATAATAATAATAATAATAATAATAATAATAATAATAATAATAATAATAATAATAATAATAATAATAATAATAATAATAATAATAATAATAATAATAATAATAATAATAATAATAATAATAATAATAATAATAATAATAATAATAATAATAATAATAATAATAATAATAATAATAATAATAATAATAATAATAATAATAATAATAATAATAATAATAATAATAATAATAATAATAATAATAATAATAATAATAATAATAATAATAATAATAATAATAATAATAATAATAATAATAATAATAATAATAATAATAATAATAATAATAATAATAATAATAATAATAATAATAATAATAATAATAATAATAATAATAATAATAATAATAATAATAATAATAATAATAATAATAATAATAATAATAATAATAATAATAATAATAATAATAATAATAATAATAATAATAATAATAATAATAATAATAATAATAATAATAATAATAATAATAATAATAATAATAATAATAATAATAATAATAATAATAATAATAATAATAATAATAATAATAATAATAATAATAATAATAATAATAATAATAATAATAATAATAATAATAATAATAATAATAATAATAATAATAATAATAATAATAATAATAATAATAATAATAATAATAATAATAATAATAATAATAATAATAATAATAATAATAATAATAATAATAATAATAATAATAATAATAATAATAATAATAATAATAATAATAATAATAATAATAATAATAATAATAATAATAATAATAATAATAATAATAATAATAATAATAATAATAATAATAATAATAATAATAATAATAATAATAATAATAATAATAATAATAATAATAATAATAATAATAATAATAATAATAATAATAATAATAATAATAATAATAATAATAATAATAATAATAATAATAATAATAATAATAATAATAATAATAATAATAATAATAATAATAATAATAATAATAATAATAATAATAATAATAATAATAATAATAATAATAATAATAATAATAATAATAATAATAATAATAATAATAATAATAATAATAATAATAATAATAATAATAATAATAATAATAATAATAATAATAATAATAATAATAATAATAATAATAATAATAATAATAATAATAATAATAATAATAATAATAATAATAATAATAATAATAATAATAATAATAATAATAATAATAATAATAATAATAATAATAATAATAATAATAATAATAATAATAATAATAATAATAATAATAATAATAATAATAATAATAATAATAATAATAATAATAATAATAATAATAATAATAATAATAATAATAATAATAATAATAATAATAATAATAATAATAATAATAATAATAATAATAATAATAATAATAATAATAATAATAATAATAATAATAATAATAATAATAATAATAATAATAATAATAATAATAATAATAATAATAATAATAATAATAATAATAATAATAATAATAATAATAATAATAATAATAATAATAATAATAATAATAATAATAATAATAATAATAATAATAATAATAATAATAATAATAATAATAATAATAATAATAATAATAATAATAATAATAATAATAATAATAATAATAATAATAATAATAATAATAATAATAATAATAATAATAATAATAATAATAATAATAATAATAATAATAATAATAATAATAATAATAATAATAATAATAATAATAATAATAATAATAATAATAATAATAATAATAATAATAATAATAATAATAATAATAATAATAATAATAATAATAATAATAATAATAATAATAATAATAATAATAATAATAATAATAATAATAATAATAATAATAATAATAATAATAATAATAATAATAATAATAATAATAATAATAATAATAATAATAATAATAATAATAATAATAATAATAATAATAATAATAATAATAATAATAATAATAATAATAATAATAATAATAATAATAATAATAATAATAATAATAATAATAATAATAATAATAATAATAATAATAATAATAATAATAATAATAATAATAATAATAATAATAATAATAATAATAATAATAATAATAATAATAATAATAATAATAATAATAATAATAATAATAATAATAATAATAATAATAATAATAATAATAATAATAATAATAATAATAATAATAATAATAATAATAATAATAATAATAATAATAATAATAATAATAATAATAATAATAATAATAATAATAATAATAATAATAATAATAATAATAATAATAATAATAATAATAATAATAATAATAATAATAATAATAATAATAATAATAATAATAATAATAATAATAATAATAATAATAATAATAATAATAATAATAATAATAATAATAATAATAATAATAATAATAATAATAATAATAATAATAATAATAATAATAATAATAATAATAATAATAATAATAATAATAATAATAATAATAATAATAATAATAATAATAATAATAATAATAATAATAATAATAATAATAATAATAATAATAATAATAATAATAATAATAATAATAATAATAATAATAATAATAATAATAATAATAATAATAATAATAATAATAATAATAATAATAATAATAATAATAATAATAATAATAATAATAATAATAATAATAATAATAATAATAATAATAATAATAATAATAATAATAATAATAATAATAATAATAATAATAATAATAATAATAATAATAATAATAATAATAATAATAATAATAATAATAATAATAATAATAATAATAATAATAATAATAATAATAATAATAATAATAATAATAATAATAATAATAATAATAATAATAATAATAATAATAATAATAATAATAATAATAATAATAATAATAATAATAATAATAATAATAATAATAATAATAATAATAATAATAATAATAATAATAATAATAATAATAATAATAATAATAATAATAATAATAATAATAATAATAATAATAATAATAATAATAATAATAATAATAATAATAATAATAATAATAATAATAATAATAATAATAATAATAATAATAATAATAATAATAATAATAATAATAATAATAATAATAATAATAATAATAATAATAATAATAATAATAATAATTATAATAATAATTATAATAATTATAATAATAATAATAATAATAATAATAATAATAATAATAATAATAATAATAATGATAATAATAATGATAATAATAATAATAATAATAATAATAATAATAATAATAATAATAATAATAATGTTAATTTGTAATATCGGCCCAGCAGCATTCACATTGTAATAAACTAAAAATCAACATAATTGATTATTAAAGGTGCGTATACACACACTGGCAGCAAGGCGATTATTTGATGCCGGGCAACTGGCATAGTGATTACACACAGGCGATTATTCGGCAAATTCTTGTTTGGCAGCATTGATTTCAGTCCAGTATCTGGCAATATTTTCGTTAGGTGTTTAGAATGTCTGGTCAATCGATGTTTGGAACCATATATTTGTTTGAAACCTAGCTAATTAAAGTATGACGTTTTGATATAATGTGTGTTTCCGCTAATTACGCTATACTGCGTCATTGAATAAATCTAATATATAATACAATTAATTGAAATCAATAAAATATTGAAAAATCCACGGTCGCAATTTTTATTTCATCAGCCGAAATTATTTCTTCCATTTCTTTGTTGGCAATTAGTTCCTTCACAAAAGATATTTTGTGCAAATTGTCAGAAGTTTCTGGTCAGCAGTATACCAGGAAAAAATCTGCGGGAAAGTGCTTCTGGCAGCCTCTGGCAAAAGCGTTGCCAAAATGTTCTGGCAGGCTATCTGCCATCTGTGTACACTTGTCTGGCAGCGAACATAGTCGAATATTCGCCTGTGTCTAAACAAGCCTTATGGTTTAATGATAAAAATTAACTAAATTGTTTTTCTCCGTGTACCCATAAAATGAGTAAAAAGACGGAGAGACAGACCGACATCGCCAAATCGAAATCTCTTTTGATACTGATCAATAATATACATACTTTATAGGGTCGGAGATGTCTCCTTCTGACTGTTACTTACATTTGCATAGATTTAGTACCCCCTTTTTCCCATTTTATGCGTACAGGAAGTGAATATGCCAAATGTAACAGACTGGGAAACTGCCCAATGCAACGGTCTGAAGTGTTTTAATTTGCTTTCTCGTCGTCGTTGGTGCAACTTCTGATATGATTGTGGCCAACAGTGGCTGCCATATCAGATAGAAACAATGTTTAAAATTAAAGTGAGTTACGCCAACACACATCTTTGGCGTTCCCAGTTTATTGCCACGACAGCCGATCAACATCGCTTATGCATACTAATAAGCTTAATCTCAAGTGCAGGGCAGCTGTTTGGTTTGGTTTACGTGCGGCCCTCGGTGACGAACCGGCACGAGAGACGCACGCCGATCTGCCGCCTGCGTAATTCGCTACGATTACGTCGAAATTGGCATCAGCGACTATCGTCGACACTTTGCGTGCTGGTGATTCACTGCATCCATCAATTCTCTATTGTGCTTGTCCGTCTGGCCTGACGTATATAACTGCTATATGTATGACTAGCTGGTAAGACCCCAGCGTTGCCCGTCGAAATATTTAGATTAAAATGCATTATGTTGAATTTAACTACTTTCGTCAATCGTTAGAAATATAAAACAATTAAGAATGCTATAGTCGAGTTAACCCGACTACAAAACTCCCTGTACCCAGGTCAAAAATTGCCAATCGTATCTGCGTGCACTTACGCATACACACACATACACAAAGCCGTACACACACAAGCAGCAGCACACGCGACAGCGCAGGCGAGGCATTTTAAGTCGTGCTGTGCTTCTTGTTTCCCCCCTCGCTCCAGTACTGAATCTTGTTTGTTGAATAACTTCCGTGTTTATCATCCGATCAACTTGAAATTTGGACAGTAGATTAAGAGTGACTAAAGTATTATACATGCTAAATCCCAAAGCTATATCTTTAAAAGTGTGGCTGTAAAAAGAGATATCTGAGATCGGAAACAAACTTGATCTGCGTATGGTATACAGGAACCTACATTCCAAATTTTGTGACGGACATGGCCAAATCGAAATCTCCTTTGATACTGATCAAGAATATATATACTTTATAGGGTCGGAGATGTCTCCTTCTGCCTGTTACATACTTTTATGGGTACAGGGAGTAAGAATAGCGTACCACAATTTTCCGCCCGTTGGGGTAGATTTTCTTTGCGCACCACGCCTATATGTTTTTGTGTAAAACCTTGAAAATAAGTTTGAAGCCAATCGCATGAAAATTAAAAATGTCGAGTTCCAAACATTTAATGTGTAGAGCTTTGAAAATGAGTTTGAACCAGATCGGACAAAATATGGACTTTCGTCCATACAAATTTGAGACCTCCACATTGCGCCCATGAGGGTTGATTTTCAAAAATCTGTGTGTGTAAATCTATGGAAATGAGCTTGAAGCCGATTTGATTGTAAGCAAAAAAAGTTTCTTACAACAGTTTTGCCCGATTTTCCACGCTTAAAGTGGAATTATCTAATTATATAGAATTATATAGAATTATATAGAATATAATTATAGATGGAGCCTACTTTTAAAATATCAGCATTCTAGCTCTTACGGTTCGGGCTGTGCGATGGTTGCCAAGGCCGGGATAATTTGGCTATTTGTAGGGTGGGAAAGAGACATGAAAAAACTAATCTATATTTCAAAATTGGTGACTCTTCCTCTACAGGTGTGGGATATAAATTTTGGTCATTTGCATGGGAGGGAGTGGAGTGGTAACATTTTTTGATGCAGACTTGGCCAAAGGACCAACAGTAGTCTATATGTCAAATTTAGTGACTATATGTGGAGATATATATATACCCTTGTCAAAAGCGTGTTTTGGGGAAAGCTTTCATCGATTTGCGGGGAAAGGGGTAGGGGTGACAAAGAAGTTTAGTTGCAGATCAAGCATTAGTTAAAAATCTGGAAAATATAGGTTTTTGACAAATCGCATGGAAGGGGTGGGGATGGGTAGCTCCCTTTTTAAACTGAGGGTACACACCAACATGCGTACCAAAATTGGTTGCTCTAGCTTCAAAATTGCACTATAGGCAAAAGCCAAATTTTTTGGCATACACTCTAAATAAAAAGTTATTGTCATTAAACTTGGCGTAAATATAATTACTCCCTGTACCCATAAAATGGGTAAAAATGAGGTACTAAATCTGTGCAAATGTATGTAACAGGCAGAAGGCGACATCTCCGACTCTACAAGTATTTCGAGTCGATCAGGTAATAAACAGTTATTTTACAACCAAGATTCAGTAATGTAGAGCGGGAAAAAAAAAGCGCAGACTCGACTTAATATGTCTTGCTTTCGTTGTCGCTAGTGTGCGTGCGTATTTGTGTATGTGTATGCCTAAGTTTTTTTTTTTTTTTTTTTTATAACTATTTTTGGTTTATTTAAAACTGCCCCTATGGGGGCAACCATTAAATTTGTTTAACAATATCATTGGCTCGTGAATTTACAGTTTGCTTATTTCAAAGTGTTTTATAATAATGTTAACAATAAATAGCGAGACGCTTAGTAAAGCAGTATGGTGAGATGTAGACATAACTAAGTTGGCCTAAATGGGAGATCTAGAATATGTAGTCTTTTTAGGCGCCTTTCAGTTAAACTGTTATCAAGTAAGTTAATCGCAAGTTGATTGTCGTGATTGTTTAATCTATTGATATGTTTTGAGCTAGCTTTAACAATTTCTTCACAAACCGAATTTATGCCAGTGGCAGATCTAATATCGGAATTAGTAGCAAATATCGGTGCCTTAGTAATTTTTCTAAGTACTTTAGCCTGGAACCTCTCAATTATTTCTACATTTGATTTTTTGGCTGTACCCCAAAGTGGGATTGCGTAAGTCCAAATAGGCCTAATAAGTGCTTTATATAAAAGCAACTTATGATTTAATTTTAGTTTGGATTTACTTCCCAAAAGCCAACCCATTTTATAAAGCTTAAGTTGCATGTGACGTCGTTTAGTAGACAGGTGAGGCCTCCACGTGAGTCGTCGATCCATTATTAGACCTAAATATTTGACTTCAGTTGCGTGAGGAATGGGCGAGTTGTGTAAGGTAACTTGAGGACAGGTTCCATGTCTCGTTGCAAAAGTTACATGTGTAGACTTATCCGCGTTCACCTGTATATTCCATCTGTTCAGCCAGGGTTCGAGAACGTGAAGCTGCGCTTGGAGTAATGCTGAAGCTTCTTTCGCAGTATCAGACAATGCCAGGAAGGCGGTGTCATCTGCGTATGTTGCAGCTAGAAGATCCTGGTTGCTGAGTATTGGTATATCAGCGGTAAATAGCGTGTACAAGATAGGTGCTAAGACACTACCTTGGGGATGTATGCCTAAGTGTACGCAGATAAGTAAGGAAGTTGTGGTCCTGGGTACAGGGAGTTTCGTTGTCGGGTATACTTGACTAGAGCATTCTTACTGGTTCCACACTGCTAAGTAGAACAAATAAACGTACTGACTTTGAGATAAGTATCCGGTAGATACAGAGTAACTCAAAGAATGCGTCCTGAATATCAAGGCCATGCCATTAAAATTGACATTGTTAACTATTTTGCTATATCGATTGGCGGAGGTGTTAGAGACTATCCGATATTAGAATTGGACTTGATTTGTGTATGGTATACGTGAACCTACTCATCAAATTTAATCTCGGGAATATCAGAGGTTCTGCGCGTTCGTACTACTAGAGGATGGATAGACAGCCGAATATAAGCCGACTGTATATTAAGATCAAGAGAATAAATGTTGTATAGGGTTAAAGATGCCTCTTTCATCCTGTTACAGTATTTTGTCCGGCTTACCCCTTGTAAAAAAATAGAAACGACAATTTTGTTTATCCTATTACTTTTTGAGCACTTTATTTGTATTTTAATTATACCGTAAGTCTATATACATACATACATATATGTATTAAAGGAGTTTGTCCTGACTGACTGATTGGTAATCATCGCACAGCCCAAGCCGTAAGATCTAGAATGCTGAAATTTTCACAGTAGGTTCCATCTATGATGAAAGTGCTTACTATGACGAGATTTCGGCAAATTCCACCAAGTGTGAAAACTGTTGTATGAAACTTTTTTGCTTACACAAAATTTCATTTGACACATATTTAGCCGATTTTGGAAAATCCACCCCCATGGGAGGCAAATGGGCATCTCAAGGTTGTATGGGCGTTAGTCTAATTTTAGTCCAGTTATCTTAAATTTCATTTTCAAAGTTCTTCACGTAAAATAATTCGATATACATATGTCTCATCGATTCTGGTCGGAATATTGGTGGAAAGCTCTCACATTCGAAATTTTTAATTTTCATGTGATTGGCTTCTAACTCATTTTTAAAGTTCTAAACAAAGACATAAATCTACCCCTTGGGTCAGGAAATTCGTGGGAATCTGTTGGATGAAAAAAAAAATAAAAAAATAATAATACCAAAAATAATTAAAAAGAGTGCAAAATGATTTTGGAAAATCTACCGGTCGCCTTGAGCTGGAAACGGAAGTCAAAGACAAATGAGAGGGATTATTTGTTTAGTTAGATCGGCTTCAAAGACATTTTCAGTTTTGCAACACTGCTTGTCAAAAGCGGACGTGTAAAATATTTTCTGTGACAAAAATTTTTGAAAATTTAACAATTAAGTGGTGTGTGAGCTTGAACTGTACGCACGTACCACCGCATCGTCGCGATTTAAAGCTATCCTAACTATCTAATCAAAAATCAATAATCAATCCAAGATTAAGAGAGCAAAGGAAAAAATCGGCACAGGCATGTCGCCGCCTGTGCGTAAGAAAGTGATAAAAATAGAAAGCGGACAATGTCCAAACTCAAATTATTTCTCGCCACTACAAACGGTAGATGATCTTCCTGATCAGTGTGATGTTAGCGTTGAGCAAATCGTGAACAAAACCAAAGTTTTTGTACCACCTATTACGGTACTTAAATGTACAGCGGAACAACTCCATAAATTTTGCAAAGAAATAAATTGCAATAAATACTCCATCAGGAAGATTTCGATTGGCATCAAACTCCACTGCGTGGAAAGAAAAGACTATGATGAAGCCTGCCGCTCACTAAAAGGGAAGTTCGAGTTCTTTTCGTATGCTGATAAAAATGATAAGCCGTATAAGGCGCTACTAATGGGGCTTAACATCATGGATCCAGGCACTGTCAAAAACATGCCAATCGACATGGGACTACAATGCGTAGATGTAAAGCTTGTCCGAAGAAAGAGAGCTAACAACAGCGAATTGGTCATTTATGTGGTCTACTTCACCAAAAAAACTGCAACTCTTAGCGACCTAAGAAAAAATCACTCCATCATTAACTTCGTCAGGGTCACCTGGGACTACCAGAAGCGCAAAAGTAACAGAATCACTCAGTGTTACAATTGTCAGATGTTTGGATATGGATCAAGCCACTGTGCCGTCAAGTCTTATTGTTCACTCTGTGCGGGACCCCACCCCACAAGTCAACCGACTGTAAGGAAAATTCAGCTATCAAGTGCGTCAACTGCAGCGGCCCACATAAATCCAACTCTACCGATTGCCCTAGCAGACTTAATTATCTCAGCTTAAGATCTCGATTCCAATCAAATCGCGCCAGCTTACCTACAAGGCATAATGCCAGACAGCCTCAGCCGTTTAGCAGAGATAACTTTCCGAGTCTGCTTAAGCATGATTCTGTACCAGTTAACCCCACCTGGGTAACACCTCCAAATATTTCTAAGGGAAACCAAGTTCTCTTTACCCTTAAGGAAGTCAAAAACCTCACTTTTGAATTAATAAATAATTTAAGAAATTGTAAGTGAAAATCTGACCAATTTGAAGTTATAACTTCCCTTGCTTGTAAATTTTTATCATAATGTCTGACAACATATCGATAGTAACATGGAACGCCAGAGGCATTAGAAGTAAAAAAGTTGAACTATATAATTTTCTTCTTCAAAACAAAGTTGATATCTTCCTTCTTACAGAGACTTGGCTTAACAGCTCAATATCAATTAAACACACTGACTTTCACTGCTTGAGAAATGATCGAGTGGACAACAGAGGGGGAGGGGTAGCTATTATTATCAAAAAGAATATTCGCTATAGCTTGCTACCCCTCCCCAACACTTCAGTTATAGAAACTATTGGCATAAACATAACTAATCCAGCAGGTACGCAGACTGCAATCCATTGTTGGTATTTCCCCGGAGGACAGGCAGATAATGTTAAAAAACAACAGTTCAAAAACGATATACGGTTACTGACAAATATTAATGGTAATTTTGTACAAGGGGAGACTTTAATTGTCGACATCGCAGCTGGGGCTGTTGTCGGGCAAATTCATTTGGGAACGTACTTTATGATATCCTAGTCGCAAATGGAACAACTCTCTTCTACCCAGCAGACCATACACACATTCCAGCTAACAGTAGGAGTCAAGGGTCAACACTTGATATATTTCTATCTAACTGTTCTCAACTGTTATCCAACATCAACGTTATTAATGATCTAAATTCAGATCATCTCCCCGTGCAAATTACTCTACATACTAGACCCACTGTCACAAACGATTTTTACTATGATTATAAAAACGCAAATTGGATGGACTTTGCCAAAATAGTTAACTTATTAGTAAACAGATTAGGCCAACTTACAGTCCACTGTTCTGATGATATGGATAACTTAATCTCTGTTTTTAATAATATTATTCGTGCAGCAAAAAATTTCAGCGTTCCGAAAGAGAATGTCAGATCTTTTCCAAAGCCTCTTCCACTAATTATAAGATCACTAATCAAACGTAGGAACATCCACCGCAGGAAATGGCAGAGGTATAGAAACCGGACTGACTTCGCTCTCTTCAAATGGCTAAGCCAAATTATCACTAACAAGATTTTCAAATTCACCAATGAATCCTGGAATAGTCGATTATCGACTTTAGAAAAAGGATCTTCCCCCTTTTGGAATCTAACAAGAGTCTTAAAAAACAAACGTGTTGGTATCCCTACTCTCAGCGAGGGCTCAAGACGTTATTCCACCCCAGAGCAGAAAACCGAGTTACTAGCGCAAACATTTAGCCTAAATCACTCGATTACCTTGAATCTTAGTGATTCTAGCACAATCAGTGAGGTTAACGATTCCTTGCATGCATTAGATTCGTACTCACCCATCCCTGATGAGGCGTACTATATTTCTGACGCTAATTTAGCAATGATTTTAAAAAAGTTAAGGTCCAAAAAAGCGCCAGGCCTAGTTGAAATTGAAAATATATGCCTAAAAGCACTTCCTCGTACGGGTATACAACTTCTAACCCTTATTATCAATGAGTGCTTGCGCCTCTGCTATTTTCCAAAGGCATGGAAATTAACAAAAGTTATTGCCATTCGGAAGGCAAACAAACCGCCTGAGATGGCATCTTCATATCGCCCTATAAGTTTACTTTCTTCAGTCAGTAAAATTCTTGAAAAAGTCATCAAAATTAAGCTATCTCGATTTATAGAGGTTAACGAAGTACTCCCCCCGGAACAATTTGGTTTCCGTCGAGAACATAGTACTTTACATCCCTTAGCTAGAATTAAAAGCATTGTTAAATCCAACTTTTCTAGATGTAAATCTACGGGTATGGTTTTATTAGATATAAAATCAGCGTTTGATTCAGTCTGGCACAAGGGTCTTGTTCATAAAATGAAAACGTTGAACTTTCCCAATGAATTAACCAAATTAATATGCTGTTATCTTGACAATAGGTCTTTCGTTGTACACATGGCTAACGCCAAGTCACAGGCGATTAATATAGTAGCAGGTTGTCCGCAAGGCTCATGTCTTTCACCTATTCTCTACAACATATACACGTCGGATGAGAGGATGCAGAGGATGAAGAGGATGCACTGCTTCAATTTTTGCGGATGACACGGCTGTCCTCAGCTCTGGTACGCCTTCTTCAGAAATCGCAGACAACCTCCAGAATGCCTTCAATACCTTGGTGTCCTATTTTAATAAGTGAAAGATCCTAGTTAACCCTGATAAAACCCAGGCTATTTACTTTACCAGAAAGCGCAAAGATATATATCTTCCCAATAGGTATATCGAGTTAAATCGATTTGAGGTCCATTGGGAGAAAAGCGTAAGATATTTAGGGATAATACTTACCATAAATTAACCTTTCAAAACCACTTAAGCGTTACAAATAATAAACTAAATATACTCGTGCGTAGTTTATATCCTTTAATAAATAGGAACTCTCGACTAAGCATAGCCATTAAAATGTACCTTTTTCGATCAATTTTTCAAGCAGTGATATTTTATGGGGCTCCTTTTTGGGCAGATATCGCAAAATGTCACCTGAAAAAATTGCAAATCAGGCAAAATAAAATTTTAAAGATGATTCATAATCTACCCTGGCACCACTCTACTATCGATCTTCATCAACAAGCTAATATTGAGTTAGTTGTGGATAGACTCGCTCGTTTGCACCTTAATTTTAGAAATAGATGTATATATTCAACATATTCACACATTAATGTTATAGCAGACACTCTTTAAATTTTAAAGCACCACACCTTAGTTTTAAGCACCACATTTCTTGGGTTTTTGTAAAAAAAATTTTCTCCCAACACTTTAATATTTTTAATAGCTATAATTTTTTGATTAAAAGTTCTATGTAAGGCAGAAAAGGCTATGAAGTCTGAACTCCTTATTGTAATTAATATTAGGACACACACAAATACACATAATTACTTTACTGTGAATAAATGAAATGAAATGAAATGAAGACATTTTCATAGCCATACACAAAATGTCATTAGTCATGTGGCTCAACTATTTCGAAATGTGTACCCCCGCGGGCTTGAAAATCGTGGGCGCGCTTTTTGAGTATTCTTACGATTGACGATATTCCATTGCAACACAATACATTTTAATCTAAATATTTAGATGGGCAACGCTGGGGCTTTACCAGCTAGTAATTGTGTATATAAAAGAGGTTGCCCTGAGTGTTTGATTGGCAACTATCGCACATCGCAATCCGTAATAGTCAAATTGCTAAAATTTCCACTGTGGTTTCCCACTAAGACAAGTTTTGGAAACTTCGCACAAAAGTGTGCAAAAATCGTTCTTCTATGAACCGTCTTTGAGTAACGTCCAATCGGCTGCAAATACATTTCAAAGATCTATACAAAAAATCATTAATCACATACTTCACCTATCTTGGAAATCAAAGTCTCTGGCGGAATATGTTGTGTGGTGGAGATTCTAATTTTCAATGTGTTCACGGACACGTCGCGTCGGAAAGTTCGTGGAAAACTCTGAAATTAGGCATTTTTTTTTTCAAGCGATTGACTTCACTTTAAAAGCTCTTCTCGAAAATTTAATTAGAAATGATTTGGGGACAAGTTCCGCGCACAGTTCGAGGAAAGCTGTTGTATAAAATGAGCTTTCTTTTACCATCCGATCGACTTTAAGCTCATTTGCAAAGCAAGCATTCCAAAAAATATTTAGCCAATTTCAAGAAAACCAAGGCTAAATAGGCGAAAGTTCATGTTTCATAAATTTCAAATTTAGTTTCAAAGCTTTTGACTAAATCATTTAACATGTGTCTCGCAAAATTTTGGAACATTTGGGTTAACTTCTGCACAGCTCTACTGGGAGTGAGTTAATTGCGAGCACTTGAATTCTACACAATTAGAAATAGATTTGGCTCGGGCGACGCTGGTCAATACTTGCACGTATTTAATAAGCGGTTAGCATCAACTTTATCAGCAACATTATAAAGCACATGTGGTGGTGCCAACAACAGCAACATCTGAAATGGCACTAACAAAACTGGTGCTAAAATAATCAATAGGCTAATAAAATAGCTGTAATGATGTGGCAGCACCAACAACAAATAACTACGCTGTTCATTAAAACCTAAACACGACCTTTGAAAAGCCAATGAACTGCAACCGCTAATCAAGCTCGCAGGTTACACAAAAATTCCTCTGGCCCCTAGCAGGCACACTATAGAGTGTGGCATGTTATAGAGAAGCGGCTGCACTTTCACCTAGAAATCAGCCATTATGCAGACATGATCTTCACGAGCATATATGTATATATACATACAGCTCCAAATGCAGTTTTGAATTTAATGATGACATAGATGCTTTACCTTCAATGTTTCAATGTTACCCATTGTACTACTTTTAAATCACGTGAGAATACTTAGTAGTTCCAAGCGTTCAGAGACATGCAAAGATATCACCCTATTTGATATTTAAAAGGTTATTCCCAATGTGCATTGAAACTACTGCATTGATCTAAGTAAAATTCTAATATATTAAGTATATATAAGTATTTGGGTAAATCAATGTTTAACAAGTAAGTAGGTAGAGTGTACACATGTACACAGGTCTAAAACTTCCAAAAAAAGTTTCTGTAGTGCGCTAGACCATTGCCACTCTAGCGATATGCCTAGAATTTAGACATGAGTACCGGTGCTCATTCGCAACATCAACAATGTATTCACCTAACGAATTTCAATATGGCATGTCCGCCAAACGTACCGAGCTGTAGGGCGCTGTAGTACCATTGTCAAACACACGTGTCAAAAATTTTTGGACCCCCCTCGCTCCAGTACTGAATCTTGTTTTTTGAATAACTTCTGTGTTTATTATCCGATCGACTTGAAATTTTGACAGTAGGTTAGGAGTGACTAAAGTCTTATACATGCCAATTTCAAAAGCTATATCTTTAAAAGTGTGGAAACAAACTTGATATGCGTATACAGGAACCTACATTCCAAATTTGGTGTCTCGAGCTCTTATAGTTGCTGAGATCGACGCGTTCATCCGGACAGACGGACATGGCCAAATCGAAATCTCTTTTGATACTGATCAAGAATATATATACTTTATAGGGTCGGAGATGTCGCCTTCTGCCTGTTACATACTTTTGCACAAATCCAATATCCCCTTTTACCCAATTTATGGATACAGGGGGTAATAACATTATACAACAAGTAAGAATGCTATAGTTGAGTATACCCAACTACAAAACTCCCTGTACCCAGGTCAAAAATTTCCGATCGCATCTTCGTTAACTTCAAATACAGCGCGATAAAAATCACAAATCGAAACGTTTCCCTGAAGACACCTTGTTGACAGACCAAACAAATGAGGCGAAACAAACTGGCAGGACCCAAGGAGTGGAGTATGATTGACTATGGCATACTCTGTACAAACTTCGCGAATTATATTTTAGAGTAACAAATAAATACTTACAGCAATGTGACCAGAGTTGAATGTCCTTGTAGATAATTATTTCCATACAAAATTTGTTTTCGACCGATAGTTCCTATTATTTCTATATGATATAGTTGTCCGATTTGGGTAATATTTTAACACAAATTTAGTAGCACAACAACACTTCAAACCCGAAAGTCTGGCACAGATAGCTCGAAAAACAAAAAATTTCAATATCGTGAAATTAACCACAAAGGCGGTGCCACGCCCATTTTTCCATGCCACTTGATATTATATGTTCTTGAGTTATTAATTAATACCCGAAAAAAAAGTATCCACTTTAACTAAAATGCACTGATCAAGCACCCGTTTCATTATTGGTAAACTAGAACATTTTGGGAATAATAAGGTGCACCTGCTGTGAAATTCACTTTGAAGCTGCGCTTTGCAGCCATATCGCGAATGGCGATATTCACTTCTCATCTGTCTGATCCACTTTAACTAAAATGCACTGATCAAGCATTGGTTTCATTATTTTTAAGCTAGAACAAGTTGGAAATTATAAGGTGCATCCACTGTAAAATTCACTTTGAAGCTGCGCTTTGCAGCCATATCGAGATATTCACTTCTCATCTGTCTGATCCACTTTCCCCCCGGGCTGCAGTACTGAAACTTGTTTGTTGAATAACTTCCGTGTTTATCATCCGATCAACTTGAAATTTGGACAGAAGATTAAGAGTCCCAAGTCCCAACGCTATATCTTGAAAATTGTTACTGTAAAACGTTTTTATTGAATAGCGGGGAAATGGGGGGAATATCTCGGATCCAAAATAAACTTGACCTGCGCCTGCTATACACGAACCTACATTCCAAATTTGGTGTCTCTAGCTCCTATGGTTGCTGAGATCCTTGCGTTCATACATAGGGACGGACAGACCGACGGACGGACAGACGGACAGACAGACGGACCGACAGAGGGACATGGCCAAATCGAAATCTCTTTTGATGATCAAGAATATATATACTTTATAGGGTCGGAGATGTATCCTTCTGCCTGTTACATACTTTTGCACAAATCCAATTCCCCCTTTTTACCTATTTTATGGGTACAGGGAGTAAAAAAGTCCCTAAGGATTACATAAATAACGTAGGAGTAAAGTTCTGAGTGTATAAATTGAAGTAGCACTACTGACTAGATGGAAAAGATTGTTATAGTTAGAGCATAAGATTCGACAGGGTCATGAATAGCATAATTAGAACTACAAGTTTAAAGTGGAAAAAAGTCTTTAGAACATCTGATCGGAACTGCAAAACTAATTTGGCTGATTAATTCAGAAGAATCAATTTCCCCATTAATTAGTTTGTGTAAGAAAATTAGAAAAATGGTTCTAGGAGTGCAAAGAGCAGAAATTGTTTTTGTTTCGATTCTAATCTATCCTGATGAACCCTGTACTGGGGACGCCAAATACAAGACCCATATTCAAGAAAAGGATGTATAAAAGAAGTATAAAGAGTTTTAGTAATGAAGCGATTGTTAAATTCTATCGACCAAAGCTTAATGCAACCCAGGACACCAAAGGCACGATTAACAGTGGAGGAGATATGCTTGTCAAACTTAAGCTTGGGATCTAACAGGATACCTAAATCATCAACCGACTCAATTCGATCAAGCGACTTACCATTAAGAATGTAATTGTTGAAAAATGGTATTCACATTTAAAATTACATTACGATACACTTACCACATTGAAGATTTGATAAATTTACCCGAAAATTAAAGGGGATCAATGGAGTTTCTGGAAAAACATTACGTCTATACAATCTTAAAATATGAGTTTTCGTGCTGAAATCATAAGAGATTGAATCTGACTCGATGTGTTTTAAATTATGAAATAGTATAAGAATTTCAGGTATTTTTTCCATTTTCCTTGGTTGAATTGAGAGCCTCAGACTCCAAAAATCTAAATAATGCCATGAAGTTAGAATTTATGATAAGCTTGCAAGTCATTAATATTGTTTACGCCTTTCGCTGCCCTTGAATCGTGAATTTCAAAAAGCTAATTTAGACTTAATTTAAACCATGGATCTCTCGATTCTAGCAAATGAGGATGAGTTTTCTAAAATCCACGAAGATTAAAATAAATGGCTGGAGCTGTTAACATTGAAACCAAATAAAATAATCAATTTGTGGACGTCAATGTTATGGATCTTGAACCACGAAATTATTTTGGAACAATTTTTGGTCCTCTTCAAGTAAGGTTCACTCGATATTAATAAAAAACAAGTAAGAATGCTATAGTCGAATATACCCGACTACAAAACTCCCTGTACCCAGGTCAAAAATTTCTGATCGCATCTGCGTGCACTTACACATACACAGACACATACACAAAGCCGTACACACACAAGCGACAGCACTCGCGACAGACCAGGCGAGGCATTTTAAGTCGTGGATGTGCTTCTTCTTCCCCCTCGCTCCAGTACTGAATCTTGTTTGTTGAATAACTTCCGTGTTTATTACCCGATCGACTTGAAATTTGGACAGTATATTAAGTGACTTATGTATTGTACATGCCAAGTCCCAAAGCTATGTATATCTTCAAAAGTGTGGCTGCAAAACGTTTTGATTGACGGGGGGAGATATCTGAGATCCGAAACAAACTTGATCTGCGTATGGTATACAGGAACCTACATTCCAAATTTGGTGTCTCTAGCTCTTATAGTTGCTGAGATCGACGCGTTCATACAGACGGACAGACGGACGGACGGACAGACGGACAGACAGACGGACATGGCCAAATCGAAATCTCTTTTGATCAAAAATATATATACTTTATAGGGTCGGAGATGTCTCCTTCTGCCTGTTACATACTTTTGCACAAATCCAATACTCCCTTTTTACCCATTTTATGGGTACAGGGAGTAAAAAGTAAGAATGATCCAGACAACTACACTACCTACTACTACCCGACGACAACACTGCCTGTACCCAGGACAAAAACTTTCAAACACATCTTCGTACACTTTCACATACATACATACATACACCAATACGTACACACAGATGCGGTAGTTCTGTGCAGCACACGTAACGCCCCTGCAGTTCTGTGGGTTGACCCGTGATTACCCATCTGACTAACCCAAACGAGCCAGTACTGGCCCACGGGTCGACCCGTCTAAATGTAAAATCCTATACCATTTTTACACACGATGTCATTGGAACTGACGTCTCGGTCCGGCGTGGGTTGACTATGGTCTATGGGCTATGGGTTGACCCACGTGGACTAGTCTGTGGGTAGACTCGCGTAAGCTAGTCTATGGGTTGACCCACGCGGATTAGTCTATAGACAAACCCACGTTGATTGAATTTTAAATAATAACAAAAATTGCCTCTTCAATACTTATATTTACAAATTAACAACTATACTAAATATACAAACTTCAAGCGATTTATTAGCGCAGTTGCTCTTCTGCTGATCCTGACAAGCAAAAGGTTTGAATTGATTCTGAAAATATACATAAGTAAATATAAATGTAATATTTAAAATTGAGTTTTATTAGTAATGCCAAAAACTTTTGTGCATTAATACTTACCGATGATTGAGCCATAAAAATGTTTAAGAATAAAAAGGCGCAGCCTTGAACAGATTGCAATGCCTTTTTCTCTAAACAACCACAAGATATCTCTAAACAAGCACAATATATTTATGTATATATGTATAATTATATGTACACACATGTTTTGTAAAAACATGCACTTTTAATTGCTCTGAAATTTTCACTTAACTTACTCGTTCCACTCGCGCAAAAAGAATGACGGACGACAAACGGTGTGACGCGTGCCCGAAAACAATGATAGAAAAAACGAAGAATAGAGCAAAAGAATGAAAATTACAGAAACAACAAGCACTCTCGTTTTTTGTGGGATAAAAATTGCACAAACAACAATCCCAATATATTTATCTTTTTGCATCATCACTTCGTGTATATTTAGGCCCATGCATCAGCCTATGCAACAGCCGTGGACCAACCGTGGGCCACCATGCACCGCCTATGCATCAGCCGAGGGTCAACTAGTGGCATTGATTTTGCTTTAGCCATTGTCAGCCTAGCCCAGGCTACCCATGTGACCGTTGCAGTGTTTTTCTCTGCACCAACATGGATTGACCCGTTAACTAGTCAGCGTGGGCTAGTCAGTGGACTAGCCTGGCGAGTCAGTGGACTAGCCTGGCGAGTCAGTGGCCCGCGTCAGAACTGCAGGGGCATTTTAAGTGGCGGTAGCGCTGCTGCTTCCTCACGTGCAGCAGTAGTGAATCTTGTTTGTTGAATAACTTCCGTGTTTATTATCCGATCGACAGTAGAATAAAAGTTACCAAAGTAATATACATGTCAAATCCCAAGCATATATCTTAAAAATTGTTGCTGTAAATGGTTTTACTCGAATTGCAGAGGAGCGGGGGGCATATCTGATATCGGAAGTATACTTTACATGCACCAATCTAACTAAGCAAATAACCCCACTCATTTTTCCTTGACTTCCATTTCCCGCCCGTGGCGACGCGGAGTAAAGTTTCCAAAATCATATGGCATTTTGAGCCAATTTCAAAACTAAGAATCCAGATTAAATCTTTCCAACTGTTTTCCGCCAGTTGTATTGCCCGCAAAGTACCGAGGATTTTGTATTTATATTTGGAAATAAGTATGAAGCCACGTCCTTTTTTCAAAACCGTTAGCACATGTGTAGAATTATTTAATGTGAGGTGCTTTGAAAAGTTTCAAAATGATTAATTAATAAACAGCAGTTTGAAAATGAGTTTGAAGTCAATTGGACGATAATCAAAAAAGTTTCATACAACAGTTTTCCGCGATTTTCCACGCTTGTGGGTGGAATTTTCCAAAATCCCGTCTTAGTGTGCACTTTCATCATAGATGGAACCTACTGTGGAAATTTCAGCATCCTAGGTTTTATGGTTTGGGCTGTGCGATGATTGCCAATCAGTCAGTCAGTCAGCACGAAATCATTTATAAATATAGATATACATACCAAATTTGAAAACTCTAGCTTTAAAATTGTAATTAATTACAAAAAAATCGACTTTTCGCCCATAGTGCATCCTTGAGTTGGAAGCCGTTTGCATGATAATTAAAAAAGTTTCACACAACAGTTTTCCGCGATTTTCCACGCTTTTGGGTGGAATTTCCCCCAACCCCGTGTTAGTGAACACTTTCAGCTTTGTAGCACTTTTATTTTGGGTGAGCAAAGAATCTATAAAACTTGATATTATTCTGTGAAGATTCATGTACATATACATACATATAGAAGAATTAATTAGATATGAGCAGGCTGGCGAAAATCCTCGAACTGAACCCGAGGAGAGGAGCAAGCTGGCGTGGGCTGATCCCAACATTAGCGAGGGTCGCAAACATTTTGCCCAGAAGCCTACTCTACAGGCTTCTAGTGGCAACTACGCGAACAAGGTTGAGAAGCAATTGGCCACTTAACACCAGCGCTCGACTGAGACGACAAAGGTTGGAGTGCCCGTGAGCAAGCGGCCCCGCCCCACCAACAAAACCACCAGGGAGTCTGCGAGCGACGTAACAAAACGACTTCTTCTCGTGGCGCTCGTCGACAAAAGCGACTCCAATGGGAAGATGTCGCCAGAACGGTGGAGACTAGTGGAAACACGACTGCTCGAGGCGATGCTGAAGAGGATGGACCCTCCGGATGCCGCACCCACCACATTCGATGGTGCAGGTTGGCTCAATGGAGCCAAAATTCTCAGCTGCAGAGACGATCCCATGAAGTGGGTCTCTCAAACTGTCGCCTTAATGGCCGCCCCATGGAAGGGCGCCAAACTGAGGTAGTGGACAGAACCAGTATTCCGTCCGTACCAAAGGCAAAAGTGCTACTTCCGAGGTCGTGCCTAAAGAGCAGGCTCTCAAACTACTCAAATGGCAGAATCCTGACGTGCCCACCGCTGATTGGCAGGTCATTCATGTCGCTAAACCCGATAAAAAGGGACAGCACATGATCCTGCAAATTAGCAAGGAAGCCGAGGATCTGCTTTATCCCATCCTGCGTCTCAAGACGCAAGACAACAACGACAACGCTGATGGCTGGTGAAGTGGAGCAAGACCTGGGCCTTGTGTCTATGGTGGAAGCTACCCACAGCCTGGAAATCGTTGAAGTGGCCCCAGAAACCACGCCCGAGGACCCAAAAATGGAGGAAAACGAGGATGGCGACACAACGTTGGTAGTCGAGCCACCGCGAGCGGAGGAATTCAGCAGCCATGCAGCTGAAGGGCCTCCAGCTCAACTAACACAAAAGTAAGCAAGCGTCAGCGGAGCTCCTTATAGCCCTGGAGCAGGGGTCCGCCAATGTTGCTTTAGTCCAGGAACCTTGGTTTGCAGCGGGCAACAAGGTGTCTGCGCTAAAGTTCGCTATCTTCAACACGTTCCACGCGACAACAGTAAGTAGGAACAGAACAGCTATCCTAGTATGGAAAGGTATCTACTCTTAGCCTATGTCTAATTACAGTACTGATAATCTCACAGTCGTGGCGTTGGAGAGTAACAAGGATGAGCCCACGCTCATAGCGTTCTGTTCAATGGCGCATGACAGGGAGGTACCACCCTATGAGACTGACCGCGGGGGCAGCCCCTAAATGTCGGAACGTACGCCAACGCTCACAATACTGTGTGGGGCAGTCCGGACATCAACGAGAGAGGTGAGTCTCGTCTTAACTTTATACTTCAATCTAGCCTAAAGATAGCAAATGTTTGGGGGGAGCCTACATATGTGGGACCAACGTCTTCCAATATCCTAGATCTTACACTTGCAGCCGGGAATAGTACACAAGTGACGGAATGGAGGGTTCTCGATAAGCCCTCCTTCTCGGATCACAAGTACATCAAATTTAAGGTGCAATTCGACTATACTCCTCCTCAAAGTATATACAGAAACCCTTGGAACACAAACTGGGAGAACTTTGTAACAACGTTGGGAAGGAAGATACAAGCACCACCCACAATCTCATCAGAAGATGATATAGAGAAGTCCCTGAAGACTCTCACACATCACCTCATTACTGTGTACCACACATCGTGCAAGCCATCAAGAAGCAAAAGGAGGACCTGGCCACCCTGGTGGACTGCAGAGCTTAGACCACAAAGGAAAGATGTAGAGGATCTCTTCAAGCTTGCAAAACAAGCCGAAGAAGAAATTATCTGGGACGAGTACAAAATGCTGCTACGTAACTTCAAAAAAGAAGTTCGGAAGGCAAAGAGAAACACATGGAGAACCTTCTGCTCTAGCATAGAGAAGGTCACAGAAACGGCAAGACTCCGGAAGCTGCTTTCGAGACAGCCAACCATACAGAGTCAGCTAAAAACAGATGATGGACGATGGGCGGAAAACAGCAGGGAAGCAATATGCGCCCTCATCGATGCGCATTTCCCTGGGTGTACAGAAGTCACAGAGTCTGACATACATCAAACTATCCGAACAATAAGCTCGGACCTACCCGCAGAAATAATCACACCGAAGAAAATCCAGTGGGCAATAGACTCGTTCTTGGGCTACAAATCCCCTGGACTGGACGGTATTTTTCCAGCGATGCTGCAGATGACCAGGCATTGCATCATTCCATGGCTGTATCCACTGTTTGAGGCATGTCTGCAACGCGGTTATGTGCCTGTGGCCTGGAGAACTGCACGGGACGTGTTCCTGCCCAAAGCAGGCAAGGTCAGTCACGTGAAAACATTGGAAAAAGTAATGGAGCTCCACATTATTCCTTGAGCCCAACCAACATGCCTACAGCAAAGGTAAATCGTTGGAGATTGGCGTTGGCGCTACATTCCCTGGTAGCTAATATAGAAAAACCCCTTCACCACCAAGAATACGCACTAGGAGCAATTTTAGACATCTCCGGTGCATTCAATAACGTATCAACTGAAACGATAATACGAGGCCTGACAGCCACAGCATCGCACTCGGTAATACACTCGTGGATACAGAACCTGTGGAAACCTTGGAACACCTTATATGCAGCTGTCCAGCACTCGCAACACTAAGACACCGATACTTAAACAGACAATGGTTCTCATCGCTAGAAGAAGCGGCCTCTTAACCTCTTAACGACCTTCAGTATCCGGCGACAGTAAGAAACTGCTCGGTCTATGTGGGAGCACCATGTGGTGGCCAACTGGTTAGCTTGCATATTTTCTCTATTGTTAATGTTGCTAAGGGCGTACTCAGATTCATCAAGCGTTGGTCGAAGGAATTTTTCACCACAAATCTGCTTTGTGTCGCTTGTACGCCCTATTCTGGAATACTGCAGTATTGTATATGTATATGGTGGTAATAGTGAGTTCCGTATTGAGACGGTATAGAAGCAATTTCTTCTATTTACACTACGTACCTTAAATTGGGATCCAAATCTTCGTCTGCCATCTAATCCCAGTAGACTCTCACTTTTAAATCTTCTGACATTAGCTTTCCGTAGAATATCGCTTGGTGTTGTTTTTACTCCCTGTACCCATAAAATGGGTAAAAAGGGGGTATTGGATTTGTGCAAAAGTATGTAACAGGCAGAAGGAGACATCTCCGACCCTATAAAGTATATATATTCTTGATCAGTATCAAAAGAGATTTCGATTTGGCCATGTGCGTCTGTCTGTCCGTCTGTCCGTCTGTATGAACGCGTCGATCTCAGCAACTATAAGAGCTAGAGACACCAAATTTGGAATGTAGGTTTCTGTATACCATACGCACATCAAGTTTGTTTCCAATCTCTGATATCTTACCCCGTTTCCCCGCAAATCGATCAAAACGTTTTACAGCTACAGTTTTAAAGATATAGCTTTGGGATTTGGCATGTATAATACTTTGTTCACTCTTAATCTACTGTCCAAATTTGATCGGATAATAAACACGGGAGTTATTCAAGAAAGAAGATACAGTGCTGCAGCCCGGGGGGAAGAAGCAGCACAGCCACCACTTAAAATGCCTCGGTTGCGCTGTTGTATACGCTGTTGCTTGTGCTGTCGCTTGTGTGCGTACGGCTTTGTGTTTGTGTGTGTGTATGTATAAGTGAACGATTATGCGATTTGATATTTTTGACCCGGGTACAGGGAGTTTTGTAGTCGGGTATACTTGACTATAGCATTCTTACTTGTTTTATTATGTATACTACCTTTCGCCGGCCAGTCAACTAGCCGCGTACATATATTTTGAATCACTTGCGCACATCTGTAGCAGAGATATTTCCTTTCTCTGGCATACGCTGTTCTATTCTCAGCGTTCCTTGTTTCGCTGCTTTGGACCAATGGCAGCTGAATTTTGGCTGCTGCTGGCACAACTTTTTGCCGCGTGCTATGTGCGTTTGATGCGCGTCTGACACATGCCAACACATTAGCCGCGTCCTGACACGCAATAACTAACGGATAATTTTATGTATCTTAGGCTGGACTTTTTTGCAGAGAAAATCAGGAAAAAATTTACATACAAAATCGTAGCTGATGCTCGCCAGGTGTTGCACTTTTTGCTAAGACCACAAAAATCTTCAATCCTGCTGTGATTTGTCAGTGGCAATCAATGGTCAAATGGTCGTTTCGTGTGCGTGCCGTCTGCTCTGACAGCCAAATTGATGCGCGCAAGCAAAACAGAAAAACCTGCTCTAGTCGAGTATAGCTACAAGATACCCTGTAGCCAGGTGTGAAGTACCCAAAACGCCGAATCTTTTTCATTATGTTCTTTCCTGTCATGTAAAATCCGACTTCTCTTATTAATTCCGGTCCCAGTACAGTAAGGCAGTAATTTCAGCAAAATTTTACACATTTAACCATGAACCCCCAGAAAATCCCGCTCGTGTCAATCAGTAATCACAATTATTTATTTTTTATGAAAGCTTCGGCTATGAGTTTAAAGTCGATAAAACTGTCGATTGCAAAAGTTTCCAACATCATCAAATATTATACATAAATAAATGACATGCCTAAGAATTGAAAATATGTACATTGCTTAAAAATAATTTTTTGTGTGCTTAACAATACAAATTTCGCCTGTGGTCGACGCATTTGACTGAATTCTACGAATAATAAAAGTAAAGTTTATTTTTACATATTTTTAAAAGTCTAGTATTCAATTTATATCAATATATATATACTTAAAGCTTTTAATTTAAATATAAAATTTTTACAATAATAATAGTGTGCAGTTTATTATTTGCATAATTACATATTTATACTAAATGTTATAAAATTTGTATATTTTTAGATTAATGTTTGAATTTAAAAAGCTAACTTTTAATTAGTATATCGTCAATTTATAAAGTGTTAAGACTAATGTTGACCCCCTGGAAAAATCTGCATCAAACATTTTTGGACCCCCCACCCCCACCCCTCCAATGGAGCAAAACCTTGCTGATCTTGACACTTTATAAATTGACGATATACACCAACATGTGTACCAAATTTGGTTGCACTAGCTCAAAGATAAAGGCAAAAAAATTGCGTTCATACGGACAGACGGACATTTCGCAAACCCAATATACTATTTTTCCCTTCGGGAATATAGTATAAAAACTTCTAATTGCATTTTAGATTGAAATCCCTTAATGAAATCCCTTAAATTCCAATAGGTTAGTGGTAGTAGATCTATATTTCACAAACTCGTTGAGAAGTTATTAATTTCTCAAAAGTCTTAGGAATAGCAGACAACTTAGAAATACCTCTATAGTTCTCGACGTTAGACTTGTTTCCTTTTTTATGGAGAGGAATACTAAATGATTCTTTTCAAATGTTAGGGAAAGAGCACAACTCCACGGACAGTTTAAAAAGAATAAATAATGGCTTTTAAGTACCTTAGCACACAGCTTGGGACTCCATCAGGTCCTGGTGAGAATACGAGCTTAATGGCCTTTAAGTCACGTAGAAGCGAACTTTCAGTTATTGAAGCTCCAAAAATGCAATTGGATTTATTTACATGATAAAAATAAGGCGAAACCATTTGATACGGTTGTGAACTATAAGTCGTTTGAAAAAACTCTGCAAAACCATCGGCAATAGCCTGATCAGAGTCAGCTTTCGTTGCTTCAAAAAATACGGTTGATGGAAGTGTTGATGACCTACGCTTCGCAATAACGAAGTTATAAAACCTTTTAGGATCCCGCTGAATCTGTTACCTACAGCTTCTTAGGTAGTTATTATAGCAATGTATATTAAGTACAGAGAAGCTAGATCGGGCAGAGAAATCGAACACGTTCTATTTTTTAACTTTATTAAATCCCGCGCAAACCACACAGGCTTGTTAGGCCTACGTTGTTTAACCAACGGGACACAAGTATCAAATAATGAGTTTAAAGTCAGTACAAAAATTGAATTGCTCTATCCATGTCTCTACACAAGTAACGCTAAGACCAGTCAGTTAGGGATAGAAGCTGAGAGAGTTTAGTAAAATCGGTTTTCCGAAATTGACGAACTCGCTCTGCAGTCAATCAACACCTCCAAAGTTGGGTGATAAGGATTTTCAGGAAAGGATATAGTGTCAGTACGAGAGACAGATAAGAAGTAGGGATTCAAGACAAAAATAAATTCAAGCCTTTTATGTAAAGATTTTGGGATACCATTGGTTTGATACAATGACATCGAAAATAGATTGTCAATAAAATCATGCTGAGATGTGGAAGTTAACGCGCTGGAGTCGGGACTTGAAATCCAAGTAGTTCCGGCAATATTTAAGTCACCAAGAACTACAAGAAAGTCACGATTAGAAATCATAGAGGAGACAGATTGTGTAGCAGAGGCATGCAAATAATGTAAGGAAATACCGGAAAAAGGCGGAATTAGAGAGCAAGTGATAAAAAACAAACAAAGTAGATGCACACTTTAATAGCAACAAATTTAATAACTACAGAACTATCGGTAATTACTATCTCTGAAGATAAATCAGCATCAACAGCAATTAGAACACCACCACCACGACGAGGAGTGCGATCTTTTCTGTAAATGGAGTGTTTGTTAGACAGCATTTCAGAATTATGAATGTCGGGCCTTAGCCATGTTTCAGAAAAGGCCACGACTTGGAAAGGAGAAGTAAGGCTATTTAGGTAAAGATTAGGGTTAAGCAAACTTTTTGGCCTGTATAAAGACCTTGACATCATCAGATGTAGTGTCAGGGGCAAGCCGCGAAACAAAGATTTCTTTCCGTGGTGGAACACCTACATTGGTCGTATTACCAACAATAGTATGAGCATCCAATAGAGCCATGCTAATGGTTGATTGCCCAGATTTCGACTGAATGACTGGTACTATTGATACTAGGTTGTTGACCTTAACCCTCTTCGGGTTAAGAAGGAACCACATCCATGGGTAAGATATTGTTCTCGTCACTTCTGATTGAAATATAGGATGAAAGGGAAGATAAATTAATCAACTCGAACTGTTTAGTAGCGGATGTAGTGGGTAAGTGAACGAAAGTTTATTAGGGCCAATGGACAGTCTCAGATTAGCCTTTTCCGTTTGGGAGACTCATTTAAAAGTTTCATACTCTTAAGCTCGTTTTCCGAATCGGAGAAACCATCAAACAGTTTTTTAAAACGAGCGAATATGTCTCCAAAGGCTTTCTTAGTCTGCCTCATAAATGCCATAATATCTTTTTCAACATCCCTACCCTACACAAGTCCACTTTAAGCCAGACTTGGACTCAATCTGGTCGATTATTCTGCCGTTAAGACCTGCAAATTTTTCAAGTGAAACGTTATCACACAGCAAGCAGCAACAAAACCCAATTTTACGTTTACTCGAACCTGGCAATTTTAATTGTAGCAGACACCCATTTTTACTCCCTGTACCCATAAAATGGGTAAAAGGGGGTATTGGATTTGTGCAAATGTCCGTCTGTCTGTCCGTCTGTCCGCCCGTATGTATGAACGCAACGATCTCAGCAACTATAAGAGCTAGAGACATCAAATTTGGAATGTAGGTTCGTGTATAGCAGGCGCAGGTCAAGTTTGTTTCTGATCTCAGATATCTCCTCCCGTTCCCCCGCAATTCGATCAAAACGTTTTACAGCCACAGTTTTAAAGATATAGCTTTGGGATTTGAAATGTACAATACTTTAGTCACTCTTAATATACTGTCCAAATTTCAAGTCGATCAGATAATAAACACGGAAGTTATTCAACGAACAAGATTCAGTACTGGAGCGAGGGGGGGAAGAAGAAGCACAGCCACGACTTAAAATGCCTCGCGTACGCTGTGGCTCGCGTGTGTGCGGCTTTGTGTATGTGTGCGTGCATGTGTAAGTGAACGAACATATGATTGGAAGTCTTAGACCTAGGTACGGGGAGTTTTGTGGTCGGGAATACTCGACTATAGCATTCTTACTTGTTAATATAGGAAAAAATAAGAAGACGAAATATAAAATAAGAAAAAAACTGCACAAAAAAAAGTGCAAACAAAAAAGAAGGCACACTGGGGTTAAATCTGTTGACGCTGATTTGAACTTACGCACAACAACACCAACAAGAATAAAATATTAAAGCGCGGAAATACAAAGCGAAGAGAGAAACCGTAACCAACACCAACGATAGAAGCACGCGAGAGCGTTAAGTGAGCGTTGAAAGCGCGAATTAGTAAAAACACAAAAACAAATATAAGCACAATAAATACTGCACAAATTAACCACCAGCTTGCTTGAGATGCTGTTTGTTTTTGTATTTTTACAAGTTTAGTAAAGTTTAATGAAAATTAAATGCAATTTAATGTCCAACAATGTGTTCTACACAAACGAAGTATAACACACGCCACAAGAACAAAATAGCACAATTTATCACTTGATACCACGAGGAAACAACCTAAGACGATGCTCAAGAGAAAAACACGTCCGTTGCGAATGCGAAAGAGTAGCTCTACACAACAAATCATTAAACAATTTTTTAACTATTTAGTTTCATAATGCATGCATAATGCACAAAATGCATTTTAATCTAAATATTTCGCCGGGCAAAGCCGGTGTACCACCAGGTTGTATATCTATATCTATATCTATATCTATATCTATATCTATATCTATATCTATATCTATATCTATATCTATATCTATATCTATATCTATATCTATATCTATATCTATATCTATATCTATATCTATATCTATATCTATATCTATATCTATATCTATATCTATATCTATATCTATATCTATATCTATATCTATATCTATATCTATATCTATATCTATATCTATATCTATATCTATATCTATATCTATATCTATATCTATATCTATATCTATATCTATATCTATATCTATATCTATATCTATATCTATATCTATATCTATATCTATATCTATATCTATATCTATATCTATATCTATATCTATATCTATATCTATATCTATATCTATATCTATATCTATATCTATATCTATATCTATATCTATATCTATATCTATATCTATATCTATATCTATATCTATATCTATATCTATATCTATATCTATATCTATATCTATATCTATATCTATATCTATATCTATATCTATATCTATATCTATATCTATATCTATATCTATATCTATATCTATATCTATATCTATATCTATATCTATATCTATATCTATATCTATATCTATATCTATATCTATATCTATATCTATATCTATATCTATATCTATATCTATATCTATATCTATATCTATATCTATATCTATATCTATATCTATATCTATATCTATATCTATATCTATATCTATATCTATATCTATATCTATATCTATATCTATATCTATATCTATATCTATATCTATATCTATATCTATATCTATATCTATATCTATATCTATATCTATATCTATATCTATATCTATATCTATATCTATATCTATATCTATATCTATATCTATATCTATATCTATATCTATATCTATATCTATATCTATATCTATATCTATATCTATATCTATATCTATATCTATATCTATATCTATATCTATATCTATATCTATATCTATATCTATATCTATATCTATATCTATATCTATATCTATATCTATATCTATATCTATATCTATATCTATATCTATATCTATATCTATATCTATATCTATATCTATATCTATATCTATATCTATATCTATATCTATATCTATATCTATATCTATATCTATATCTATATCTATATCTATATCTATATCTATATCTATATCTATATCTATATCTATATCTATATCTATATCTATATCTATATCTATATCTATATCTATATCTATATCTATATCTATATCTATATCTATATCTATATCTATATCTATATCTATATCTATATCTATATCTATATCTATATCTATATCTATATCTATATCTATATCTATATCTATATCTATATCTATATCTATATCTATATCTATATCTATATCTATGTCTATATATCATTATCTATGTATTTCTTGATAGTATCAATAGCCACGTAGAGATAGCCATGTCGGTATGTCTGCCTGTACGTTCGTATGATCGCTCGATCTCAGAAACTCTAAGAGCTCTTAACACTAAATCTGGCATTGGGTCCTGTATTACATACTCAGTTCATGTGTGTTTTAAATCTTATATGCCGACTGGTCTGACTGTGACCTTTCGCATTGGGACCATTAACCCAAACTAAACTGAGCGTGCTTGTTGATAAACCTCATATATGTATTATATCATTTCTAAACTGCCGCATTCTGTATTACACATTCTCTTTTCTGTCTGGCCCACGCTATCTACTTTGCTCGCTGTCTCTAGCATTCTGTCACGCTTTACAAGCTCTCTTACTCAGCACAAGCTTGCTTTAATGGTTTCTCTTTGTGTTGCGTTCTCTTTGGTGGGTGCGACGCGTCGCAGTCGCTTACTTTTTGTAGGTGTTCTAAAGATATTTGTTTATTGCTTACACACCTCTGTATATACTTGTGGGTGGAGCCTGACGTTTGTTTTCTTCTTTCTTTGTTTCGTTAGCAGACACACTATAATTTGGAACTTCTGCTAAACTCGTTAGGCGCCCATTTAGTAGATTGAGGAAGTACTTAGCGTCCAGTTCCAGTCACATTTCAGTTAAAGCTGCCCACCTTGAAATCCTAGAACTAGCCGGGAATATGCCAGAGCAAGACGGTGGACTTGTTTCTATCATAGTGCATTAACATAAGATAAAATAGGGTGATACAGTACAATAACTAAATACACAAAATTTAGTACGTGGGCTCGTACATACTCGTACCACACGTAAGTTGCAAAATTATGTAAAATGTCGGAAATCGATAATAACAATTCACAACCACAATTTTTAAGATATAGCCCTCGTTTCATTGGTTTCATGCAGGTCATGAGTCACTTTTGATCTCCAACGCAAATTTTATAATAATCGGGTAAGAAGCACCCAAGATATTCAAGATATTAATCGGTTTAGTGCAGATCAAAGGAAAGCAGCAATACCGCCGTAGTATTACAAAAAATCCTAACCGTTTTTTCTAGCTTGTACCCCCAGCGGCTTTGCTCGAGCTTCTTAACTATACTTGTTCTTATTTTTAAATAATCACTTTCTCGTTTCTCGTTTCCACACCCCCGCAGAGATGCAGGCAACGTATTTTGCTTTAAATTAATTATGTTGAATTTGATTATGATAATACTCGGTTTCAAAAAAATTTTTTTTAAAGAGAGTATATTGGGCTTGTGAAATGGCCGTCTGTCCGTCTGTCTGCCCGTTCTTATCAACGCAATTTTTGTTCACACCCTTCAAGCTAGAGCAACCAAACTTGGTACACATGTTGGTGTATACCCTCAATTTATAAAGTGTCAAAATCGACTCCCAGCCACCACCCCCTCCCCCGCAATTTCCAGGAAACCTAAATCTTAAAAATTTTATTTGACCTCCTTGAAAAATCTGCATCAAACATTTGTTGCCACCGCCACCACCTTCCCTGCAAATCAGCAGTGCTTTCCTTAAAACACGTTTATCACAGGGTTTTATTTTCTACAGTTTCACAGCTAGAGTCATCAAATTTGACCTACACACTACTAGTTGAGTGTCTAATGTTTCTTATTTGGGACTATGAAAATGTCTTTGAAGCCGGTCTAACTAATGAAATAATCCCACTCATTTGACTTTGACTTCCATAAGCCGCCCATGCCGACGCGATGGAATGGATTTGCTAAACTCATCATACTAAATCTATCCAACAATTTTCCGCCCGTTGTATTGCCCGCAAAGTACTAAAGGTTTTTTTATTTATATTTCGATATTAGTATGAAGCCAATTGCATAAAAAACGAAAATGCTTAATCGCAGACTTCATCCCTTTTCCGTGGGCATGCATATTTCAAAATCGGTAGCACATGTGTCGAATTATTTAATGTGAGGTGTCTTAAAAATTAGTTTTGAAATAATTAGATGATAAACAGAAAAGTTGGAAACGAGTTTGAAGTCTTTCGGACGATAACCAAAAAAGTTTCATACAGCAGTTTTCCGCGAATTTTCCGACCTTGGGGGTAGATTTTCCAAAATCTTTGACCAAAGCGACTATTCTGTTTTTGTGTAGAACTTTGATAATAAGATTGCAGCCAATCGCATGAAATTCCAATCCAATATCGCTGATACACGTGTCGAATTATTTTACGTGAAGAGCTGTGAAAATTAATTTGCTAAAATTAGACTTTCGCCCTTACAACCTTGAGACCCCCATTTCTCGCCTATGGGGGTGGTTTTTTCAAATCGGTGAAATATGTGTCTAATGAATTTTTGTGTAGATCTTTGAAAATGAGTTTGATGCCGATTGGATGGTAAACAAAGCCCCGTCTTAGTGTGCACGTTCATCATAGATGGAATCTACTGTGGTGGACTGCTTCTTCTTCCCTCCTCCTTAGCAGCACTGAGTCTTCTTTCGTCAATAACTTTCGTGTTTAATATCCGGTCGACATTGACATTTAGACATTAGATTACGAGTGCCTAAAGTATTATACACGCCAAATCTCAAAGCTATATATTTAAAATTGTTGTTATAAAACGTTTTTATCGAATTGCCTGGAAACGGGGGGAGATATCTGAAATTTGAAATAAGCTTGACCTGCGGGCGCTATACGCGAACCTACATTCCAAATTTGGTGTCGGACAGACGGACGTTTGCACAGATCCAATACCCCCTTTTTACGCATTTCGAGGAGTTTAAGAAGCTCGAAGATGTTGTGAAGAAATCACGTGAACTGAGCCAGAAATTAGAAAATGAAATTTTTAAGCAGCAGGTTTATTCGTTCAATATGGCGCAAAATTCTTAATGACAACGTCGCGACACGTCGCTTCCCAATATTCCTGGAGTATACATGACTACAAACTCCCTGTACCCAGGTCAAAAATTTCCGATCACATCTGCACTTACACATACACACACACATACACAAAGCCGTACACACACTAGCAGCAGCACACGCGACAGCGCAAGCGAGGCATTTTAAGTCGTGGCTGTGCTTCTTCTTCCCCCCCTCGCTCCAGTACTGAATCTTGGTCGTTGAATAACTTCCGTGTTTATTATCCGATCGACTTGAAATTTTGACAGTATATTAAGTATATTTATTGAAAGTGAGTATATTAATTTGAAAGTGTGGTTGTAAAACGATTTGATCGAATTGTGGGGGAACGGGAGGAGATATCTGAGATCGAAAACAAACTTGATCTGCGTATGGTATACAGGAACCTACATTCCAAAGTTGGTGTCTCTAGCTCTTGTAGTTGCTGAGATCGACGCGTTCATACAGACGGACAGACGGACGGACGGACAGACAGATGGACATGGCCAAATCGAAATCTCTTTTGATACTGATCAATTATATATATACTTTATAGGGTCGGAGATGTCTCCTTCTGCCTGTTACATACTTTTGCACAAATCCAATACCCCGTTTTTACCCATTTTATGGGTACAGGGAGTAATTATCAGTAAAATTTGAAGCATTTTGAGAAACCGTTGGGACTCCTCTTCGGACTATTATTGGTGCACGAAACCAATTCCACTCCACTCCGTCTAGGTTATCTTTGGATGATTTACAGAGTACTTTTTGAAAATCTGCACGGAGTCTTTGCGGATTATCTGAGTATGCATTCTGGCACGCCGAAATCCCTCATTTTAGGAGTCTTTTCTTTTTTCATATATATTGAAAATGCCCATTTCTCCTGGGGATATGATCCTTTGGCACAATTTTCGTAGCCTCCCTAGGAGGCTCAGCGCACCGTACACTGAGTCCTAATGGAGCGCCTTGCGGTCTCCGCTGGTTGGCTGGGCATACACAGAAGTACTTTTCGTTTACATCATTTTTCGTATCGAAGTAGTTCTATAACCTGCATTCTTTTATTCTCGTTTATTAAGGGGCTGAACATCGAAATAATGTGTACTTTAGGACACACACATGGGGTTGTTGTTGTAATTTCAACTTCGGGAAACGCTTGGGTTCGGCTTCAAGGCTCCATTTCCGATTTGGACATAGAGAGGGCATAAGTGCATGTAATGCGTCGTTCGCTGCTCAATGCATGATGTCAGAAGGCATTCTAGCTGTTGCAATTTCTATATGCCATGCAACTTTTGTTTCGCACTATATCATGCCAGAAGGCATTCTAACGCTTGCAATTTCTATATGCAATCTGCATATATTTAATTTTATGACATTCCAAAAGAAATGACCTTCCAATATTGACTCATCTATCTATATATATAAAAGAGCTCGTGCTGACTGACTGATTGGCAATCATCGCACAGCCCAAACCACAAGAGCTAGGATGCTGAAGTTTTCATCTATTATGAATGTGCACACTAGAACGGAATTTTGGACACAAGCGTGGAAAATCGCGGAATACTGAGGTATGAAACTTTTTGTTAACCATCCAATCGGCTTCAAACTCATTTTCAAAGAGATACAAAAATATTTATTTGAGACATTTTTCACCGATTTTGGAAAATTCACCCCCATGGGCGGAAAACGGGGGTCTCAAGGTTGTATGGCGAAAGTCTAATTTTAGTCCGATCACTTTCAAATTCATTTTCAAAGCTCTTCACTTACAATAATTCAATACGTGTCTCCCCGATTTTGGAAATTTCAGCCCCATGCTTGGCAAATTTGTGAAATACTCTGGCATTCGACATTTTTAACTATTGTCCGATTGCATTCAAACTTATTTTTAATTCGTTTATCATCCTATTATTTTGAAACTAATATTCAAGGCACCTCACATTAAGTAATTCGGCGCATGTGCCACCGGTTTTGAATATTGCATGCCCACAGTTGGAAAAGGGGTGAAGTCTGGAATTCATTTTCGTTTTTCATGCGAATGTCTTCATAACTATTTCCAAATACATATACAAAATCCTCGGTATTGTGCGGGCAATACAAGGGGGGGTGGAAAATAGTTGGAAAGCTTTAGTCTGGCGTCTTAGTATTATTCTTGAAATCCAAATACCAAATGCTTTTGGAATATCTACTCCGCGAAGCCACGGGTGCGAAATGAGATCCAAGATCAAATGAATGGGATTATTTGTTTAGTTAGATCGGCTTTAAAAACTTTTTCATAGCCCTACACATAAACATTAGTCACGTGATATGCTACTTTTGTGTATTTCTTACGGTTGACGAAAGTAGTCAAATTCAAAATAATTCAAAGTGCATCTAAATATTTCGCTGGGCAAGAAATTTATAAGGCTCATAATTTTATTTCTATTAACTTTTATGCTGTTCTTTACAATATAATCTAAAAAGTATTATTAACAAAACTTATATTTAAAGATCTTCGTGACATTTGTCGTTGTTTTGGCATCGTTATTGTTGTCATCAGCCTTGTTTTGTATATTTGCGTTCGGGGGCACTCTGATTTTTGCTATACTGTGGAAACACAAACAATTAAAAAAATTAAATTTTTATTTCTTAAAAAGTATACAAACATAAGTATTTATTAGTATTATTAGTGTGTACTTACATAATGTAACCGCAATCTGATCATCAAATAATTTTAGGTTGTTCAATTGCACCTTCGGCGTAGTTTTCTGAACCTATGCAAAATAAGAAAAAATGATTTACTTTCAGCAATAAATTACTTTAAATAATAATTAAGTATTCATGTACATGGTCTTACACAAACCATATCACTCTTACTGATATACATAAGTACTTCAGTTGAACTGCAACTTATAGCCTCTTTCCACTACTGCCAAAAAATGTTACATTTTGACATTTAAGATCACGGTCTTTTCACGGCCAAATGTGCAATTTGTCATTTGCCCCAAATAAATCAGCTGTTTGGCTTGTTTTGATGAACATTTTCATCAAAAAGTGAAAAATATGTGAAGTGCACAAACTTCACTGCTCCCAAAAGGCCCGTACCTTGTCAAAATGTTGCCATTTAGAGGGTGCACCTCTGGACACCTCATCCTTACTTAATACAGAATCATTAAGATATAAGCACTTAACTATTTATTTTAAAAATTAATTTTGGCGGTTAATTCGTCATGGCTTACCTTTGCACCAGTTCATTGATAAACATCGTGAGTTCGATAAGCAAATACTTAAAATTGCCAGGGCGAATGGCATCATCTTAAGAAAATGTCAGAACTGTCAAAAGGGGGTACAAATATGTGCAAATGTATGTAACAGGTAGAAGGAGACATCTCCGACCCTATAAAGTATATATATTCTTGATCAGTATCAAAATAGATTTCGATTTGGACATGTATGAACGCGTCGATCTCAGCAACTATAAGAGCTAGAGACACCAACTTTGGAATGTAGGCTCGTGTATAGCGGGCGCAGGTCAAGTTTATTTTGGATCCGACATTTGGTCGACGACAGGATTTTAACCGGGTTTTTCAAAACGATAGCGGGCAGCTCTTACATAAACACTATAGCTTACATGCTCAAATCAAATCGCTTCCTAACTCAGAATAGGTTGCTGCTCTTGAAGTGGGACGCATAATAAATCCCATAGCCAGTTTTCATATAACACACGTTTGTTTGGGAGAGAACCATCTACTTATATCTTTAGTCTTTGCTCATATTGAAAATATCCTTATGCGTGTATCCGAGCAGTAAGCAAGCTCCATTTCGCAAATCAATCTAGAATTTCTACGGCTTCTTCTTTGCGCATAGCACATACTATAACCAGATTATCAGCCTCCGAATCGGTATTGTTTCATTTTATTTATGAAAGTCTGTACAGTACACTCTAAGATCCTAAGCCTAGGAATCAAGAATGCGTATTTATATGTATGTACATATGTAGTTGCGTTTTGTGTTCAAAATGCTGACAGGACCACCCAGTTGGAGACCATGCACTCATATATGACAACAATACGGTAGCTGATAGCTAGCACCGGGACCGCACAAGCGTCAAGCTGACTGACCGACAGGGCTCTGAGTTAATAAGCCTCGAGCAACAATAGGTCTGAGCCTGGACTGCTTCAGGCTCTACTATGGTAATTCAAGTCGCTCATCATAAACTGCTGACAAAGTTATCTTGGTTATGTTTCAGCTTTGCGCTGTTTGCTGTTGCCACCGCAAGCTGATTGACTGTACAGGCACTCATATGTACAAGCGACAAGAAATGAAGTTGACGATTGCAACGGATCACTTACGTAGTACACGTTCTGGAAACTTGGAGCTGAGACAGACACACAGGCAGAGGCTGCAGATGCGCTGAGCTGTATATTGGGGCGTGTGTCGAGCTTCTTGACGTCTGGTTGCCATTTTAGCGGCGCATGTCTGATCGCTGCTGGCTGATCGTCGGCGCCTTTAACGCTCAACTTACTTTCTTTGACTGCCTGCCTGACCGGCTGCCTGGCTACAAGACTGGCTGAATTGGCTTCTCGCACAGGCTAGAGTTTCTTAATTCGATACACGGCACTTCGCTCAGTCTTGCCGCTAGCCATGGTAATGTCATTTGCAATTTAATTATTGGATTAGTCGTCTTGATTTGCAATGCAGCTCTAGTGTTAAGCAACACAACATACAAATCAAAGGGCTATCTACAACAATTGAAAAATATGTTGGCAAATACAAGGTGTGGGGGCTGCATCTTGCGGATGCAGTAACCACGGCAGGGTGTACATGGCTAACCGCAAATACTTTGCACGGTCCATGATCTATGAGCAGTCGGTGAAGACAGAGACAATGCTCTTTCACCCATTTCAACTATCCAGGGTTTGTAAGTAGTTGGTGTAGCCCAAAACTAACTAGGTAATATGGTAATACTAGGTAGTGTGTATTTGGAGAGAGAGTAAGCAAGAGGCATGTTTTTCTTCTGTCGTGTGGTTTTGTTGCACTCGAATCATAATTTATTTACACTCACTTTTAAGGCTTCATTGAAAATTCATGATTTTCGCAATCGTTGTTATTGTTGTTGTATTGTTTTTATCTTTTTTCAACTTTTGTTGTTCATAAAGTATGCGCATAATTAACTGAAGTCATTGTTGTTGTCACTATTTTTTTTTCTTTTTTTACATATTTTATCACTTTTCTCCGCTTTTATTCGATTGTGGTCAACTTTTTCGCATAATCGCAGTTTTTTTTTGTTTTTACTCCCTGTACCCATAAAATGAGTAAAAGGGGGTATTCTATCTTTGTGCAAAAGTATGTAACAGGCAGAAGGAGACATCTCCGACCCTATAAAGTATATATATTCTTGATTAGTATCAAAAGAGATTTCGATTTGGCCATGTCCGTCTGTCTGTCCGTCTGTATGAACGCGTCGATCTCAGCAACTATAATAGCTAGAGGCACCAAATTTTAAATGTAAGTTCTTGTAAACCATACGCAGATCAAGTTTCCAATGTTTCCAATCTCAGAAATCTCCTCCTGTCCCCCCGCATTTCGATCAAAACTTTTTACAGCCACACTTTTGAAGATATAGCTTTGGGATTTGACATGTATAATACTTTAGTCACTCTTAACCTTGTCAAAATTTCAAGTCGATCAGATAATAAACACGGAAGTTATTCAACGAACACGATTCAGTACTGGAGCGAGGGGGAGAAGAAGAATCATAGCCACGACTTAAAATGCCTCGCTTGCGCTGTCGCGTGTGCTGTCGCTCTTGTGTGTTTACGGCTTTGTGTATATGTGTGTATATGCGTAAGTGCACGCAGATACGATCGGAAATTTTTGACCTGGGTACAGGGAGTTTAGTAGTCGGGAATACTCGACTATAGCATTTTTACTTATTAAATTTTTCTTGTTTATGAGTATACCTACATAGTGCACCTAGATACTTAGTCCATACATACTTTCCATGTATACGTAATACGTGGTGTTGGCTGACCATCATACTGGGAAGCGTTTCTTTGTTGATCTAACACGGAAGAGCCCAATCCTTAGCTTTCAAAAATTAAATTTTAATTGGTATAGGAATATCATTGTGTGGAACTTACTATGGTATTATATTTTTAAAATAAATACGATAACTTTATTTATAGTCTTCATGCTTCTATTTACCGCTTTTGATCTTCGGATTCAAACAAAATAACAAAAATGGAGACACAGTATCCTCTAATGAAACTAATCTAGACTTAAGCCTATTAAAAAAAATATGCGTGATTCCTTTGTATTATTCTTACTCATCGATAGGGTGTGTACATACATACATATGTAAATGTACATATGTATATACTTATATTGCGGCCCATTCACGATACATTAAGGTCACGCTGGAGCATCATTGTATGTGTTGAATTGAGAGAAAATAGGAATGTGTGCGTTTCTTGTATGAGTTTTTGACGTGCACATAGTGATCGTGATCGTGATCGTGATCGCCGTGAATGGGCGGCATAAGATTTGCAGTTAATTCTATACATACAAATACAAGTATTACATAAAATGGGAATAATTTACAGGCATTAGGTGTTACGATACACAAAAAAAAAAAAGAAGGAAATATTGTGCGTATTGGAGACAACAATAAAAATAAACACGCAAAAAGTTCTCCTAGTTATAGTTCAGTTCTATGTGCAAAAAGGCGCGTGTTCCGGACGATGGCGCTGAAATCATATTGGGTCAATAGGGGCGCCACACTTGCGTCAAGTCGCCAACATCCTCTTCCCGGTTTGCCTCGCTGCTGACGTCGCTCTGATGCTGCTGCTGCTGTTGCTGTTGCTGTGCCTCCAGTTGCCGTTGTGCTTCGTGATGATGGTGATGATGATGCAAGTGATAGTTCTGGGTGGCACCTTCGGCAGCCTGTTCGGCAATGGCAACCGCTGCCTGCTGCTCCTGTTCACCCAAGGCAACACCACCACCACCACCACCACCACCACTACCCCCGCCCACGCCCACCCCCACGCCAGCACTAGCGCCAGTGCCTAATCCAATCTCAATGCTAGAACGGTTGCCGGCAAGTGAACTAATGGTCAACTGCTGGTCCGTGGACAGGTACTGCTCCAGCTTTTCGCTGCTATGAAGATGGAGGTGTATCTGATTCTGGTTGACAGTAGAGTACAGCTGTGGATATAAAACGACTGGCGGTGGCGGTGGCGGCGCCGCTCCATGGCCACCAGCTCCACCGTACTGGGCAGCCGTCGCAGAGCAGCTGCCGTACTGGTAGTTGTTATAACCATTGGACCACGCCGCTGGGTTATTGTATGCAGCTGGCGTTGCCCCGTAGCTAGTGTTGAGCGACTCCAGATCCGACTTAGAGCTAGTACCAACATAGCCACTCGCGGCGGCCGTCTGATACGGATCGCCAGAGAATCCATGCACGTCCGGGAGCACTGTGGATAAATGATAATTGCCCGCGTCCAGCGTGGTTGTATCATAGCCCCCCATGGCGCTGCTGTAGTGATTCATGGCTGATGTGTTTGCCACTGGCACTGGTGCTGCAACCGGCGGTGGCGGCGGCGGCGGCAACGCTACTTGGTGCTGTAAGTGGTGCGCGTGGTGGTGATGTGTCGTGTGGCTGTGGGAGTGTGAGTGGGTGTGACTATGGTGCGCATGGTGATAGGGAACACCAACCCCCATGCCCACGCCCACTGGGTAGGCAACGTTGGTACAGGAGCTGGCCGAGCCTGTCCATTCAGCTGCGCCTATTAGATCGGTTTCTGCAAATAAATACATAGAACACACATATGCATCAGTACTAAGATGGGTAGAGAATCAGCTGTACTGCGTCGATAGACAAAAAGCCAATTAATAAGCAACCCCCGTTCTCAATACACCCCTCTTTACCTGCAGCTGCACTTGTCACCAACATGTGTGGGCGTGGCAGGTTACAAACGGAATGGATAATTGAAAAATAATTTTATATGCGTTGGCGGGACTGACGTGTGTGTACGCTCTGCATACTAACCCGCATTCCTCACCGTGGTCTTCCCTGACAAGGGGTTAACAAATTGGAAAAGCAAAAGAAAATTCCAAGGCATGCCCCGGGCAACGACAACAACAGCGAGGTTTTTCCGTCGCCGATTCCCTTGTCATCAATGTTTGACACAACGTCGCGCGCATATTTTGATTAATTATATAAGCCAGCGGGTCCAGGAACAGAAACAGAAATTAAAGTATGTATAGGCAAGCACAGGACCCCAAGATGCCAAAGAGCAGTGCCAAAAATTTGGATTAATTAATCAAATTTATTAAATGCAAGTCTAAGACTTACTCCACGAAGAGCCAGGTTAAACGACTGTACAAATTGTTTATACACTAAGATAATAACATCAAAGAATTGAGTTGAGTATTTAGATATCACGCATATTTTATTTGATAACAACAAGATTATACTCTGTACTTATATCAGTTTTTACTCCCTGTACCCAAAAAGGAGGTACTAAATAGGTGCGTGTGTGTGTATGTAACAGGCAGAAGGAGACATCTCCGACCCTATAAAGTATATATATTCTTGATCAGTATCAAAAGAGATTTCGATTTGGCCATGTCCTTCTGTCCGTCCGTATGTATGAACGCGTCGATCTCAACAACTACTATAAGAGCTAGAAACACCAAATTTGAAATGTAGGTTCGAGTATTGGATTCCCCCATTTCTCCGCTATGGCTGCTTGAAATTTGGACAGTAGATCAAGAGTGACGCCAAATCCCAAAGCTGTTTCTTGAAAATTGTTACTGCAATACGGTTATTATCGAATAGCGGGGGAATGGGGGGAAATATTTCGGATCCAAAACAAGTAAGAATGCTATAGTTGAGTATACGCAACAACAAAATTCCCTGTACCCAGTTCAAAAATTTACGATTGCATCTTCACACACTTAGACACATACATACACAGCGCAAGCGAGGCATTTGAAGTAATGGCTCTGCTGCTTCTATATATATATATACTAGCAGGTAATATCCCGGCCTTGCCCGGGGAAATATTTAGATGAAAGTGCATTTTTTTTATTTAAGTGGACTACTTTCGTCAACCGTAAGAAATACAACTAAATAGTTGAGCCACGTGACTAATGTTTTCTGTGTAGAGCTATAAAAATGTCTTTGAAAAATAAACAACAATAAAATGTCCCATTCATTTGTCCTTGACTTCCATTTCCCGCCCGTGGGGACGCGGAGTAGATTTTCTAAAATCATTTGGCATTTTAAGCCAATTTCGAGAATAATACTAAGAATCCAGATTAAATCTTTCCAACTGTGTTCCGCCCGTTGTATTGCCCGCAAAGTACCGAAATTTTTGTATTTATATTTGGAGATTAGTATAAAGCCACGTGTATTTTTCAAAACCGGTAGCACATGTGACGAATTATTTAATGTGAGGTGCTTTGAAAATAAGTTTCAAAATGATTAAATGATAAACAGAAGTTTAAAATGAGTTTGAAGTCAATTCGACGATAATCAAAAAAATTTCATACAACAGTTTTCCGCGTATTTTCCGACCTTAGGGATAGATTTTCCAAAATCTTTGGACACCGCGCCTATTATGTGTTTGGGTAGAGCCTTGAAAATGAGTTTGAAGCCAATCGCATGAAAACTAAAAATGTCGAATGCCAGAGTCTTCCACCGATTATCCGACCATGTGGTCGAATTTACCAAAATCGCTGATACACGTGTCAAATTATTTAATGTGAATAGCTTTGAAAATGAGTTTGAAGCCAATCGGACGATAATCAAAAAAGTTGCATACAACAGTTTTCCACGAATTTTCCGACTTTGGGGGTAGATTTTCCAAAATCCTTGACCATTTCGCCTATTATTTTTCCCATAGAACCTTGAAAATAAGTTTGAAGCCAATCGCATGAAAATTAAAAATTTCGAATGCCAGAGTTTTCCACCGATTTTCTAACCATGTGGTCGAATTTCCCAAAATCGCTAATACACGTGTCGAATTATTTTACATGAAGAGCTTTAAAAATGAATTTTAAGGTGATCGGACTTAAATTAGACTTTCGCCCATACAACCTTGAGACCCCCATTTTCCACCCATGGGGGTGGATTTTCCAAAATCGATGAAATATGTGTCAAATTAATTTTTGTGTAGATCTCTGAAAATGAGTTTGAAGCTGATTGGATGGTAAACAAAAAAGTTATATACAACAGTTTTCCGCGATTTTCCACGCTTGTGGGTGGAATTTTCCAAAATCCCGTCTTAGTGTGCACTTTCATTATAAATGGAACCTACTGTGAAAATTTCAGCATCCTAGCTCTTATGGTTTAGGCTGTGCGATGATTGCCAATCAGTCAGTCAGTCAGTCAGTCAGTCAGCACGAACTCTTTTATATATATAGATATACATATATACTTTATAGGGTCGGAGATGTCTCCTTCTGCCTGTTACATACATTTGCACAGATTTAGTACCCCCCTTTTTACTCATTTTATGGGTAAAGAGTGTAAAAAGCATGCCGTACGAGTTAATACTGGCTTAGCTCTATAAGGGTTAAAATAGTGTACTGGCTTCATGGTATTCTTGCAATGCATAATTCAAGGCAGTTGCTAATATTTAAATTTATGCATTCCCATTTTCAAGCTCATTTCAATTCCCATTTCTATAGTCGTTCCCATTCCTGTTTCCGGCCCCTATTTACCGACTAATAGACGGGTGTTAGGGGAAAATTATATCCACACAATTTTTGCCGACCACTTATCACATTTTAATGTTTCAATTAAGGCTAAAATTGCAATGCAACTGCAACTTCAGCAGTAAAACCATACTGAGTAGTAATCACAAAACACAACTACCGCAAGTTGGCAAGGTTGCAATGAAGCGAAACCGGGAGGAAAGCAGACTTGGCCATTAATAGCCCTGGCTAAGAGCAAGGGAAAAAGCAGCGTATACTCGTACGTTTGGCAGGGCACGAGAAATAATGTGTCAAATGAACTGAACCGAAAGGTGAAGCCAGTGGAAAGGAAGTCATGGCTTGCCTTTGCCCTTGGTCATAGCCTAGCGATTAATGTCAATCGCCAGGACTACTTTAATTAAAGGCTTGTTGCCTATCCCAAGTCGATTACCGACGCTACATCATTACATACATTGCACTATGGCACAAATTCAATATTTTTAATCTCTGTACCCATAAAATCGGTAAAAAGGGGTACCAAATCTGTGCAAATGTATGTAACAGGCAGATGGAGACATCTTCGACCCTATAAAGTATATATATATTTTTGATCAGTAGCAAAAGATATTTCGATTTAGCCATGTCCGTTTATCTGTCCGGATGAACGCGGGGGTGTGGGGGGAATATCTCGGATCCAAAATACACTTGACCTGCGCGTGCTGTACGCGAACCTACATTCCAAATTTGGTGTCTCTAGCTCTTATAGTTGCCGAGATCGACGCGTTCAAACATACGAACGGACAGACAGTCGGACATGGCTAAATCGAATATTCTTTTGATACTGATCAAGAATGTACATTTATACTTTATATGGTCGGAGATGTCTCCTTCTGCCTGTTACATACATTTGCAAGTATTCCCTTTTTTACCCATATTATGGGTACAGGGAGTACAAACAAGGTATAAGACTGTTGTATTTGTATTATTTTAGGCTCTCTATAGATTCTCAACCTTCCAAATACGGGTAAAAACTTCTTTTAAGCAACAGTTATGAAGGTGTAAAGTAGTAATTGACATAACTTGCAGCTCTCGCAGCAGACTGGCCGGATATTTTCGATTTTCGACAGACATATCCCATATCCGCTTTGTGAGCAATCAAGCGTAAGGAAGAAGTGACTCTGCGCATCATCGAAAATAAGCCGCTTGTGGGAAAACCACAGCCCGCCAATAATCGCCGGCAGCAGGGCACTGGACACTGGGTATTGGGCATTCAGCGCAAGTTGAAGATCTGACTGGCGTGCCAGCGACCCCATTCCCAGTTCTCACAGTTTTCGTTGTCGTCGCCATCTTGGGGCTCATTAAGTACAAGTACAAGATAGCAGGCAACGAGAACGATTACCAGTAATTTTAATTAAAGTACCTCCACCTCGGCCGCTGCCTTAGCCTCCGCTTCAACTTAAATATTTTTTTGGCTCGCAAAATGGCTGACGGTTAAAAATAGCAACAAAAACAATGTGAACGTCGTTGTAAACACAGCACACGGTACGAAACGGAAGTGAGTTTGCGGTTGAGGTTTGAGTTTGACGGCAGACCAACTTGGCCACAGTTGGCGTTTTATGGGCCAAAAAGATTTCATTTCAATGTGCGATGGTTGACATTGTTGTTTTGCTGTTATTGCTGCTCTTGCTGTTACTGTTACTGTTACTCCTGCCCGGCACACACGGTACATATTTCTGGATGCATCTTGCAATTTGATGTCGGATGTTGCTGCTGGTGTTGTTGCTGTTGCTGTTGCCGCGGCTGCAGCAACAGCTGCGCAACCGCATTTGGATTGATTTGTGGCTTGGGCTCACATGTAAAAAGCACAACAAAAAGAGCTTCTTCCTTTACCGCTCTCCACACCGACCCAGGAATTCTAACAGATGTAGATTTACATATTGCAAATGCTCTAAAAATCTTTGCTCAAAATTTAATGAACCCAATTTGCTGCAACACGAAAGCAATGCCAATATGCCAAATATTGCAAAATTCGAACAACATAAGCATAATATATAGAAATCTATATATATGTATAAAAGAGTTCAACCTGACTGACTGACTGACTGGGGACACGCTGCAAGACTGCAATTTTTACACTACCTTCTTATTATTATGTTAGGTGGAATTGTCGAAAAAAATGGTTAAATATATATCGGGAAGTATACGAAAATTGTTTGAAAATCTCGGTATGCGCCAGCTGCATAACAACGTAAAACATCTCTCTCTTCAATCGCTCTCTCGGCCTTAAAACTTATAAGTGCGACTGAAATCACTATATTGCTTACGTCTCTCAGACTCTGCCTAGCTTTGCAATCGATTAACGGTAGATGGCGCGCTGCTGTTCGACATGTGTTTGGCGGGTAGCTTGTTAGTATAGTACCACCATATAATAAAAGTTTTCCCTTGAATTAAGTACAGATTTTTGACCACCATTCCGCTATTTTCTGAATGTTAGTATTATTATTCTAACTTCATCAAAAATATTTTTAAGGACTACGCTCACCCGTCGCCAGGGGTAAGGAATGGGGTCAAAGTCAAATGAGTGAGATTATTTGATTAGTTAGATCGGCTGCAAAGTCATTGTCACAGCCCTACACAACAAATCATTAGGCATTTGACTCAACTACTTGGTTTCTACGGACGGGAAAATTGTGTTACTCTTTTTATGTGTATTTCTTACGGTTGACGAAAGTAGTCAAATTCAAGATAATGCACTTTTATCTAAATATTTCGCTGGGCAAGGCCGGGGTATTTCCAGCTATAAGTACATACGTAGCTTCGGCACGCCAAAGACAGTCGTGCTTCCTCGTTTTTATACTATGTTCCCGAAGGGAAAATAGTATATTGGGTTTGCGAAATGTCCGTCTGTCCGTATGAACGCAATTTTTTTCCACACCCTTGAAGCTAGAGCGACCAAACTTGGTGCACATGTTGGTGTATATCGTCAAATTATAAAGTGTCAAGATCATCGTTTAATTTACTTATAAGTTTATTTACTAAGCATAATTATGAGAGGCACGACTAGCGAAAATACGATATGCTCCGATGCCTGTCTGTACCCGATATTAATTTCTATGTGGATTATAATTTGAAGAATTTCCAAATGATTTCCGCTGTTATTTTTGTTATTTTGTGTAAATAAGCCGCCACATACAAGTTTTAAATGCGAAAAAATCAACCCAAAGTGGCTTAAACGTGTGCTGACCAAGCTTGAGTCTACTAAACTTGTGGCATTTCCGGTTTTCGTTTCTTCAGAAACCAAGCACACAACCAAAACGAAATCGATTGCACTACCAAATACCCCTTATTTATTTTTGTTTATTGTTGTTATTGGATAATTGAAATCATGACGACGATATTGGCGATGTGTCATACATATGTATATTCACAACATACATATTTACGGAGACACTGTTTATAGGCTGTTCGTCTCTTACGGCGAATTAATGAAGTGAAGCAACGACAAATGCAAAATTAACGAACTTATTAGCATAAGATATGATTTGTCTCGGAATCAGAGCTTGGGCCTATATTGGATTATCACAATTTTATGACTTATTAAGCTCACACTAACGAAAATCCCTATAACTTGGAAAATAATATTAGCTGACAGTATTAATTTCGCGTCATACGGCCATAAGCAGTGAGTCAGTTTTATTGCCATGAATAGCATATGACTTCGTGTCAGTCTTCGAGCCAATAGCCTATTGTCCGGTAATAAACATAATTTCAATTATTTATGTGATTCTGAAATATCGATATCGTTTTATATAAATTGGGATCAATAGATTGGAGATTCTGTCTTAGCGGTTATTGAGTACACTCCCACTGACAAGTGTCAAATTTCCTGATATACGTGTGTTAGGAATCACGCCAGGTAAAGTAAGAGGGACCTGGGAAGAAGCTAAATTTTGAAAAAAACTTGTTTTGCAAACAAGAATTTACGATCCAAATTTGCTATCTCTAGGCTCATATAGCTACCAAGATCGACGGGTTCATCCATTCCGACAGTCGGTCAGGACTAGATCGACTCGGCAAAGATGTTCCTTAAGTCGGAACCGGTGATATCGGATCACTAAACATGAAAAAATAAAAATGATTTTTGGTTTATATATATATATAAATATATATATATATACATGTTGACCAAATCGGACTACTATGTCTTATGGCTGTCATAGGAACGATTGGTAGATAATCAAAGAAAAATTTGTGTTTTAAAAGAAATATGATATGGTGATCCGTTCTTAATCAAATTTTAAATGAACTAAAATAAGCATAAGATAACTTGCAATCGCAGAGCCTGGTTGATAACTGAAATGTCAACTGATCGTTCATATGACAGTCATGTGTTATATTGATCCGATCTGGACAGTCTTAAGCATTCATATGTTCCAAATTAATCATTAGCAGAGTCAAACAGACGTAAAGGTTGGACAGTGTTTGTACATACATATGTATAAGTGTCAGCGTAGACTAAAGATTACGCCTATTATCTACAAAATAAGGAGCGATAAAGTTCAAAAAACGACGATCGACGATAACAGCGCTGAACTATTTTTAAGCTGCATTAAGGAATATTATTAAATTAGCAGTTTGATGTCAAAAAAAAAGTTAAAAATTCCAAAAATAAATCGAGACTGAAACGGAGATCTGGCGGCGGCAGTTCATTAACTCAATTAAAACGTTTAGGCCGCCTGGTGCCAGTCGAGTCGACGGGCTTTTTACCATTCACGTAAATACAGACACATATGCTCCCAGCAATAATATCTTCATTAAGAAGAGAAATTGCCTAGAGTCTAGAGAAAAAGCGTGCATAGGACAGGTTTTGAGAGTTAACTTACCTTGAATTTGTGGCGCATTGGGTTTGTAGCCCTGGCAATCCGAATTTATTGTACTATTTGATGATGAGTAATTGCTACCCAATTGCTGGACAATACTAGCGCTTGAGGTAAGCGAGTTACTAGCCGATGTCACCGATGCCACCGCCGACGCAGCAGCTGCCGCCGCCGTTGTCGCCGCCTTGGCGGAGCGTCGCAGAGTTTCTAGTTCGTGAAACGTTTTTGGGAAACCATCGATGAATGGCCGTTGACCCAGACCTAGAGCTCGATACTGCGGACCTACAGGAGGACCTGCAAGAATGAGTTCGCATAAGCATTGTGTAGAAAATAAGAAATTAAACCAGGCTATAGCTATTGGATAACATAGACTACCCTATAACAGCGTGCTGAACAAATGCATATATATATGTATATATTTTTTTTTTATAACTTTTTTTTTTGGTTTATTTAAAACCATTAAATTTGTTTAACAATATCATTGGCTCGTGAATTTACAGTTTGCTTATTTCAAAGTGTTTTATAATAATGTTAACAATAAATAGCGAGACGCTTAGTAAAGCAGTATGATGAGATGTAGACATAACTAAGTTGGCCTAAATGGGAGATCTAGAATATGTAGTCTTTTTAGGCGCCTTTCAGTTAAACTGTTATCAAGTAAGTTAATCGCAAGTTGATTGTCGTGATTGTTTAATCTATTGATATGTTTTGAGCTAGCTTTAACAATTTCTTCACAAACCGAATTTATGCCAGTGGCAGATCTAATATCGGAATTAGTAGCAAATATCGGTGCTTTAGTAATTTTTCTAAGTACTTTAGCATATGGAGCATATTGGAACCTCTCAATTATTTCTACATTTGACTTTTTGGCTGTACCCCAAAGTGGGATTGCGTAAGTCCAAATAGGCTTAATAAGTGCTTTATATAAAAGCAACTTATGATTTAATTTTAGTTTGGATTTCCTTCCCAAAAGCCAACCCATTTTATAAAGCTTAAGTTGCATGTGACGTCGTTTAGTAGACAGGTGAGGCCTCCACGTGAGTCGTCGATCCATTATTAGACCTAAATATTTGACTTCAGTTGCGTGAGGAATGGGCGAGTTGTGTAAGGTAACTTGAGGACAGGTTCCATGTCTCGTTGCAAAAGTTACATGTGTAGACTTATCCGCGTTCACCTGTATATTCCATCTGTTCAGCCAGGGTTCGAGAACGTGAAGCTGCGCTTGGAGTAATGCTGAAGCTTCTTCCGCAGTATCAGACAATGCCAGGAAGGCGGTGTCATCTGCGTATGTTGCAGCTAGAAGATCCTGGTTGCTGAGTATTGGTATATCAGCGGTAAATAGCGTGTACAAGATAGGTGCTAAGACACTACCTTGGGGAACACCGGCATTGATGAGAGTAATGTTGGAGCGTTCATCCTCATAGCGCACATGAAATGTCCTTTCAGAAAGGTATGACTTTAGAAATAAGTAATAATTAGTTGGCGTCGTTCTCTTTAGTTTATAAAGCAGCCCTTGGTGCCAAACTTTATCGAAAGCCTGCTTTACGTCTATAAACGCTGCCGAGCAATATTTTTTGGTTTCGAAAGCCTCTGTGATTTTTTGTACTACGCGGTGGCACTGTTCAGGGGTGCCGTGACTTTTTCGAAATCCAAACTGGTGGCTAGGTAATAACTCCAGATCCTCCAGCACTGGAAGGAATCTATTCAAAAATATTCTTTCGAGCATTTTTGATAAAATGGCCAGCAGGCTAATTGGTCGATAGGATGAAACCAGGTGTTCAGGCTTACCAGGTTTGGCTATTAGTATCACTTCGGCACATTTCCATTTTGTAGGGAAATGACTAAGTAAAAGACATTTCGTGAAAATTGCAGCCAGTAACTCGAACGCAGCGGATGGCAGGACTTGGATTGTGGTGGCACAAATGCGATCAATTCCGGGAGACTTCGATTTTTTCAATGCTTTTACTTCGATTATGATTTCCGAATAATCCATCTGGCGAATAGGGAGATCCATCGGGCAGGGAATATCCAGAAAAGAAAGAGTTTCTTCCTCATCAATGGGATCACAGAAGTGAAAAGGAGTAAATGTATCTCGCAGGTGATTGGCAAATACTGTTGCCTTTTCAGTGTTTGAACGACACCAGGTACCATTAGCATTTTGTATTGGAGCCAGGGTCCGGGTTGGTCTTTTCAAATATTTGGTTGCTCTCCAAAGATTGTGAGGCTCGCTGTTTGGTTCTGCTGAAGTTAAAAATTCATCTAGAGAGCGTGTACGCAAGACATAGAGCAGTTTCTTCAGTTGCTTGGCCGCACGATTAAAAGCTGTTTTGTCATAGGGATTTCGCGAGAGATGCCAGACTCTTCTCAGCCTTCTTTTCTCAGCAACCGCTGAGGCGATTTCTGGAGACCAAAAGTGAAGATCTCTTCTTGGAATGGAAGGCGACGATCTAGTTGCAGGAGAAGCCTGTTCAGCTGCTGTGCAAATTGTTTGGGTTAATTGCTCGACCGTGTTATCGATTTCCTTCTTTGTGTTTAAAGAAGCGTTGGGATTAATTCTCTCCTCAATCCAGGATCGGAAAGTTGGAAGACTTGTGTTCTTTCCAAAAAGTCTAGGTTTAGTGTTAGCCTTAAGCACAGGAACATTTATTAGAATTTTGATCGCACTATGATCTGAGCATAGGTCAAGACAGCTGGATGTGGTCACCAGATTTGGGTCAAAGCCATAAGAGATTGCAAAATCAAGGAGATCTGGCAACTTTGAGGGATCCGTTGGCCAATAAGTCGGTTCACCAGAAGAGTGAGTATCACAGTTGTTAGTAAGGATGCAGTCTAGTAATGTGCGACCTCTAGCAGATATGATTCTTGAACCCCACCAAGTGTGTTTGGCATTGAAATCTCCGCCAATTAAGTATTTGGATCCCAAGCAGCTGAGAAGGAAATTAATTTCCTGGTGCGACGGGGTATGCCTTGGTGGCAAGTAAGCCGACGCAATAATCAGATCACCAAACAAACTTTTAAGTTTTGCTCTAGCACATTGAATCCAAGGCAGCTGAATTGGTTCCAGCTCTTCAAATTTTATGCCGCTTCTGATTATTAGTGCAGCCCCTCCTCTAGCTCTTCCATCGGGGTGATTCGCTGATAATGTGGTATAACTATTAATATTGAAATAACTACGGTGGGTAAAATGGGTTTCAGAAACCATTTAAACATCGATGCCGTTTGTTTTAACAAACTGCTCGACTTCTGGCTTGCTTTTATGCAGGCCGTTAGCATTCCAAAGGATAGTGGAGAGATTTATATGCATAACTGTGCGATGAGCTGCATCATGCTCATCATCTGGGAGAGCAGCTTTTGCAATATATCTTTGCGATTGTGTGACGAATGAGGCTTAGATTCATTTTCATGACTAATGACCTGCATCATATTGGTCATCTGAGCTTGTAACGATTGCAATAAGTCGTTTTGATTATTGGGTGAAGAAAAATGTTGTGCAGTAATCTGGGGCTCCGCAACTTTCTGTAGCTTGGGTCTTAGAGTATTAGCATAGGATAAGTTTGGTTTTGAATACGAAGATACATTTATATGTTGTTGTGAGTGACCATGAGGTGCAGGTTTTGCTTTTGGTTGACGGCGTTTTTTGGCTTCTAAGTAGGATGGACAGCCTTTGTATAAGGCCGTATGATTTCCTTCACAATTACAGCAGAATGGTGCCGTTTCCTTAGCTTTTGTACACATAGAAGAATCATGATCCTTGCCACATTTTACGCAAGTGTATGTCAAATTACAGTATCGTTTTGTGTGGCCAAAGCGTTGACAACGGTGACACTGAACTACATCATTGAATTTCTTTGGTGCTTCAATCTGCACAACTGCATGACATAGTCGATTAACCTTGTAAATATCCAGATTGTTAGGAGCTGGCTCCAAGTTTACAAAGAAAAGTGGTAAAGGCTTTTTTGATATTCTGCTTTTAACAGCTGTCACGTTTCTTGTATTATGACCTTTGGCTGTTAATTGCGCGGAAATTTCATTGGGATCGGTAGAAAAGTGAAGTCCTCGAATTACTACGCGATATGCTCGCTCATCTTTGGGTTGAAAAGTAGTATATCTTTTGTTAGTATTTGAAAAATGCTTTTTTAAGGTATTATAGTCCGCTTTGTTATATGTGTCAATTCTGACACGGCCGTCATCTTCATTACTTTTGTAAGCAAAATTATCCCCAATTGTTGAGGTAATCTCTTTAATGAGCGAATTGATGTTAGTCACATCAGGAATAAAAATCGGGGGTGCTTTGGGCGCCAAAGCTTTTTTAGGGGTTACCTGGTTCGCCTGACTGGCTGGAGAGGTTACATGATCCTCCTCATCTATGCCGTCAATGTTCATGTCAGTCTCATCATCTAGTTCAGGTTCAATTAGGGCCCTCAGCTCTGCGAATCGATTGTGATTGTCTGGATTGCTCTCTACAGTACGAGGGCTTGTTGATCGTTGTTGCTTGTTGTCAATTATTGTTGGTTTGCGTGTTATAATATTTTTAGAGCACGTTGGAGCATCTTCATCTAAATCGCTGCTATCGCTGTTGGAATTGGATTGAATTGGATTCGTTCTCTTTTGGTTTTTGCTGCGCAAATTTTCATCATTCTTTCTCTTTGAGATGCGTCTTGAGCCAGAATTAACTGATTGCCAATTGTTGGGCGGGGGAGAGGAGCCTTCTCCACTCATGCCGGAGGCAGAAGAGGAGCACGCTCCGCTACTTGATGATATTGACTTTCGTTCAAATAGCAGTCGTTTAAAAGCAATATTCAGGCCTGAGATTCAGAGAGCCTGTCACTAAACCAAGGTGGCAACCCGTGAGCAAGCTTTTTTTTTCACAAACGCACGTGTGGCTAAGATTAATTATTTATATGTTTGTTGACTGGAAATTGTTTTTTTGTCATAATTTTTCACAAATTTTAATTACGCGCACCGGCACGTAAATTTTTGTTGCCACTAAATAGTGGACTTGTCCTTAAATGCACTGTTAAGCAATAATTAGTTGGTGCACAAAAAACACGTGTACGCACAACGATTGGTGTTGCCAGACTGTAATGCATATATGCATACATTCATATATGTATTATCTCGTATACCCTTGCAGCACTGCTTTTCATACAAAAACACAATTTTCGACCTATTATTTCCATGGTAGCTTATTATATACTATTTGGCGCTGCCACATTATTAAAACTATTTCATGTTATGTAGAATTTACGTCGATCTCAGCAACTATAAGAGCTAGAGACACCATATTTGGAATGTAGGTTCCTGTAAACCATTCGCAGATCAAGTTTGTTTTCAATTTCAGATATCTCCTCCCGTTCCCTCGCAATTCGATAAAAACGTTTTATACCAACAATTTTAAAGATATAGTTTTAGGATTCGTTATGTATAATACTTTAGTTACTCTTAATATACTTTCCAATTTTCAAGTTGATCGCATAATAAACACGGAAGTTATTAACGAAAGAAGATCCAGCAAAGGGGGAAGAAGAAGTATAGCCACAATTTAAAATGCCTCGCTTACGCAGAGGCTCGTGTTTGTGCGGCTTTGTATACGTGTGTATGTATGTGTAAGTGGACGAAGAAATGCTTGGAAGTTTTAGACCTGGGTACAGGAAGATTTGTAGAGTCGGGTATACTCGACTATAGCATTCTTACTTAATTATTTAAAACATTAATTAATAACTTTAAAATTTTTCGCCGTATGTCAAGTCTGTAATTTTTCCCAAAAGGAAATAGTTCATATAATATTATCAGAAAAAAAAATTTTTTTTTTTAATTTATTTTGAAAGAAATATAATTAATTAATATATAAAACAAGTAAGAATACTCTAGTCGAGTATACCCGACTACGAAACTCCCTGTACCCAGGTCTAAAACTTCCAATCATATGTTCGTCTCTTACACATGCACGCACACATACACAAAGCCGCACACACGAGCCACAGCGTACGCAAGGCACTTTAAGTCGTGGCTGTGCTTCTTCTCCCCCCCCCCCCCCCCCCCGCCCACCACGCTGCAGTACTGAATATTTTTCGTTGCATAACTTCCGTGTTTATTATCCGATCGACTTGAAATTTGGACAGTAAATTAAGAGTGACCGAAGTAGTGTACATGTCAAATCCCAAAGCTATATTTATAAAACTGTGGCTGTAAAACGTTTTCATCGATTTGCGGGGGAACAGGGTAAGATATCTGAGATCAGAAACAAACTTGACCTGTTCCCGCTATACACGAACCTACATTCCAAATTTGATGTCTCTAGCTCTTATAGTTGCTGAGATCCTTGCGTTCATACATACGGACAGACAGACGGACATGGCCAAATGGAAATCTCTTTTGATACTGATCAGGAAAATATATACAATATAGGGTCGGAGATGTCTCCTTCTGCCTGTTACATACTTTTGCACAAATCCAATACCCCCTTTTTACCCATTTTATGGGTACAGGGAGTAAAAATTTCTTTGAAAAGGACCCATTACATATTTATTTTTCATCTTTTCATCAAGAAAATTTCATGCGAGACACTTGTTCATCGTGACTAATCAACCACCTATGTAAATAGTTTATTCACATGAAAAGTTGCAAAAAGTTTCATAAATGTTTGTACATTTGTCGATCACAAAGACACATATTAATTTATAAAATTGCAATTAGCTTGAATCCTTCTGAATTTTCAAAGTGGCACTCCACAGAAGTCTGGAGTTTGCAATTATGGAAAAGTTATTAGTAAGGCAAAGTATGACTCTATTAGATAACCACAGGTCACAAACAATTATTATTTATATAGTACATACAATAAAAAATCAACTAACTTGTTTCACAATTAATTTTTACACCTTTTCTGACGAAAATCCCACTGGCGTGCAAAAAGGCGGGAAACTTTCGTGCAGCAAGTGCAGAAACATATGTTAACTTTGAAAGCTCACAGCTGATCAACTATCGATAGAAAATTCTAATCGACGATTATTTGAAACATCGATAGTATATCAGTAAAGAAAAAAAAACAAAGAAAACTTGGCGGTAATCTCCACTTGAAATTTCGACCACTATGCCACGGTTGGAAAGTGGGGAACACTCTGGAATTTTAAAATTTTGATTTTTGTGCAAATGGCTCAACACTAATTTCCAAGGATAATTACAAAAATCTCTTGGCCTTGTAACAGGCGGAAAGGAGGTAGGAAATTTTTGTATGGAATTTTAGTATTCTAGTTGCAAGTGACCAAAACCACTGGCCGACTACAGCAGCATATTCCAGGCGGAAGTTTCGCAATACGGAAAGCAGCAGAAGTAGCTTAATACATACATACCAAAGTCAAATAAACGGATAAATATCTTTGTGGACAGCCAAGCGGCGATATAATCTTAGCGAGCTTCCATTAGTTCTAAAAATGTTCTGACAAGCAGGGAGGCATTAGATAATCTAAGCACTGCAAGAACAGTATATATGTATCTACTGGATTCCCAGTGACCTGGGGATCGATGATAACGAAATGGCGGACAGCCTTGCAAAAGAAGGGGTCGGACTACCTCGCAAGAACACACTAAACATACAAGTGCCACTGCAGTCGCTATACATCGAACTGGATGAATCCGTATAGGCTGAAGATGGTGAAAGGTGAGGAAGCACAACCAGCTGAGGAATAGCCAGAATTATGCGCAAGACGCGAAACCAGAAGCCAGATCATTTCCCACTGCAACTTCCAAAGAGAGATTGCAGACTAATAGTATGAGTACTGACTGGACATTGCATGCAGCTGTCCAGCACTCTCAACGATCAGACATTGATATTTTAACACTCACTGGCTCGCATATACTCCTAATGCGCTGATGGCGTTTGCAAATCGCACACGTATTCTACGCGAACAACAAATCTCCTAACGACTTTCAGTATCCGGCGACACTAAGAATGTGTCTGGTCTTTTTGTGACTACCACATGGTAGTCACCAGTTCTACCTAACGTACCTAATCGGTACGTTAACCAGTGAACACTCTCTTATTTTATTACTCCCTATACCCATAAAATGGGTAAAATGGGGGTATTGGATTTGTACAAAAGTATGTAACAGGCAGAAGGAGACATCTCCGACCCTATAAAGTATATATATTCTTGATCAGCATCAAAAGAGATTTCGATTTGGCCATGTCCGTCTGTCTGTCCGTCCGTCCGTCTGTCCGTCTGTATGAACGCGTCGATCTCAGCAACTATAAGAGCTAGAGACACCAAATTTGGAATGTAGGTTCACAGCCACGACTTAAAATTCCTCGCTTGCACTGTCGCTTATGTTTGTGCGTCTTTGTGTATGTGTGTGTGAATGTGTAAGTACGAAGATGCGATCTGAAATTTTCGACCTGGGTACAGGGAGTTTTGTAGTCGGGTATACTCAAATATAGCATTCTTACTTGTTGTGTATTTCTTACGATTGACGAAAATAGTCAAATTCAACATGATGCATTTTAATCCAAATATTTCGCCTGGCAACGGTTGGCTGTTACCATCTATATGTACATACATATGTATCTTTGACAGTCCAGCAACAAGACCAACCCCTTTGTTAATGAAACTACCTCTAATTCAATAAGCCGGATTGCTTTCCGATTAACACTTAATTGTATCAATCATCACTCCCCGTACCCTTCACACAAACACACAGCGTACGCCACTGCCTAAAAATTTATATTCGTATTTAGATTAAGTATTGCAGTGAAGACATAAAAATGCAGTTACGAAAAAGTATAAAATATTATAATAAAAAAAAAAAAAACATATTTAAATATACCCGTATATGCATTACACGAACCAAAAACTCAATACGCCAACGTTGAGCACGCTGTCGCCTTTGCCAAAAGGTTTCCTTTGAAAACCGCATCATTTTCAGAAACCGTAAGAAGCAATGCAGTTCGGCTTAATTCAGTTTAGATAAGTTGAGTTCAGTTCGCCAGTCCGTCTGTTCGTCCGTTTAGGTAAACTGACTGCCCCTTCAAACACCTTCCCGAAAGGTGTCTCAACAAAATGGCCGACGTCTGTCACACGATCTGCACAGCGAGCAATTTTCAAGTCAATGTAACAAAAATATTTTGAAAGTATGTACTTTGAGCACACCTTCTGCCACGGGGATTATGAATGGTTGCCAATGTGTGGCATTGGCCGACACGGCTTAGATATTTACATTTATTAGACACTTGTTTAATGCGGTCTAAGTGCCTTGCCCCGTCCCAGTCATAGTTTCAGCTCGAGCCACTTATGGGCCACATGGCTCAACCTAAAACTCTGCGGGTGTCGACGACACTCCCATCGGCGGAGTCTTTCATTAAATACTTAGTAGTTCTAAGGTGCAGGGTGTTAATTGTTTGTAGTTGTTGCTTCTGCTGTTCACAGTGCTGGTGTTGGTGTTGGTGCCGGCTACTTACTTGTCTTGGAGCGCGGTTCCCTTGGTCCGTCGACGGTCACTTTGATGGCTTTGGCATAGGTAGCCACCTGTGGCGGGCTCGTTGCAACGGTAATTGTAAGCGTAAAGCTTTTTCCTGCAACAAGAAGAAGGAATGGTCCAAAAAAGCATTAAAAGTCATTCGCTGATTTATGCGACAAAAAATTGGCTACCGAATCAATTTCAGCTCCTCACACACACACACACACACTCACTGGGTTCAAAAGTATGTATGTAAATTTCTCTTTCTTAACAAAAGGGTTTATGACTTGCTCCTAATGTTTGCAACGTACAAATACGAATGCAGTTCTGAGTTATCCCATGCAAGCTTACACTATAATTAATAATAACATCTTCTTCCGTCGATTTTTGGAAACTATAAGAGTCACGAAATTTGGGATGTATGTACGTATATAGCGGGCGCAGGAGAATATTCCCTCCATACCCCATGAATCGATAAAAACGACAAGAATCGATGTATCACGACAATTTAAATGATATATCTTTGATTTTTGGCATACACAATTCTTGAGTCACACTTGATCTGTTGCGCCAAATTCATGTATCGGATAATGAGCACAGAATAAGTACATATGTATTTATATTTACGCAGTGTTATACGAGTACAAATATTACTTATGTGGGCGATTTGTTTGCCGTTGCTTTTTAATTTGTGGCCGCAATTAGACGATAAGGCTACTGTATAAAAATAGGTTAATAACAGTTACCGTAACAGTTATAAGTAATATGTAAAAAATTACTTTATTCATTATTGATTATTTATTCATAAATAAAACGTATATTGAGTTAAATAAAACTTAGTCATGAGTTTTACTTTTTGCTACAATTCGATTTTTATTTTTCGATGAGAAATAATAATAGTTTTAAATTTTGCTCTGAAATAAAAACATATTACTTGGATTTTACTATTTTCAGAAAGTTAATACTCAATTCTTAAGCAAATAATAAGAATTAATATTAGTGCAAGCAATAAAACTTAAATCTAAGTCTTGTTATTGAGATTTGTATGTAGCTGTAAAAATATAAATTTGAATAAGATAATCATTATTTACTGTTCCTGGTAAATAGGGAATAATAAAGTCATACAGATGTCTAAGTATTCCTTCTTCTGTAGGCATCTCTGACTCTATAAAGGGGATGTATATAAATTCTAGGTCAGCGTCTGCATGTAATCTATAAACGCGTCGGTATAATTTGGTATTTTGGGGAGCGTAAACCACACGCAGACTAAGCTTATTCTAATATTTAATATTATTGTCTTGGATTCGAAGTCGATACAAAAAATTAGAAAGATTTGACACGACTAAGATACATTTATGTTATTCACTTGTCCTTCAATTGATCGTGGGAATCGACTTTCTTATTGATATATTGTAGAAGTATTTGTTTGGTTTTGTATCCGCAGTGTTTTGGTTAGATCGTCTTGTAAGTGCTTCAAGCCCTACACAAACAAATAAGAATGTTCTAGTCGAGTATAGCCGACTACAAGACTCCCTGTACCTAGATCTAAAATTTCCAAGCCCATAATCGTAAACTTACACATAAGAAATACAAACTCATACAACCGGCAGAGCAAGCAAGGCATTTTATCAAGTGGCGACTGCGCTACTGCTGCGCCCCGCTCTGCAGTACTGAATCGTGTTTCTTGATTAATTTTCTTGCTTATCATCCTGATCGACTTGATTAGTAGACTAAGAGTGAGTCTAGTATTACACATGCCAAGGTTATATCTTTCATAATGTTTCTGTAATACGTTTTTGTCGAATAGCGGGGTTGTAAAAGGGAATATCTAAAATCCCAAATTAACGCCCGCTATACACATTCCAAATTTGGTGTCGTTAGCTATTATAGTTGCTGAGATCGACGCTTTCATACATACGGACGGACAAACAAACGGACAGGGCCATATCGACTCGGCTATTGATACTGATCAAATATATAGAACACTTTATAAGGTTTTCTTACATCCAACAAAGAAGTGTGGCAGGGTGCAGCTAGTATATTTATAAATCAAAAATTTAGAAAGATTTGACACGACTTAGATACATTTATATATAAGCATTTATGTTATTCACATGTCCTCGAATTGATCATGGGAATCGACTTTTTTTATTAATATATAAGTCATAACTGGAATTCAGGCTCGGATCTTTGCCCACACTCCGTCCCTTAGGCTATTCTGTCACACATTGCACAAGGAAATAAAAATTCTTTTATTCCCATTTATTAAGGGGCTGAACATAGGAATAAAGTGTATTTTAGAACCCATACTTGCATGGGGTTGTTGTTGTAATTTCAACTTCGGGATACGCTTGGGTTCGGCTTCAAGGCTCCATTTCCGATTTGGACGTAGAGAGGGCATAAGTGCATGTAATGTGCCGTTCGCTGCTCAATGCATGATGTCAGAAGGCATTCTAGCGGTGGCAATTTCTATATGCCATGCAACTCTTGTTTCGCACTATATCATGCCAGAAGGCATTCTAGCGCTTGCAATTTCTATATGCAATCTGCATATATTTAATTTCATGCCATTCCAAAAGAAATGATATTCCAATAATGACTCATAATGTATAAGGCTCATAATTCTATTTTTAATAACTTTTATTCTGTTTTTTACAATATAATCTAACAAATACTATTAATAAAACTTATTTTTAAAGGTCTTGGTGACACTTGTCGTTGTTTCGGCGTCGTTATTGTTTTCATCAGCCATTTTTGTATTATTCCTTTGCCTCTATTGCGTTCGTACATATAAAAAATTATTTGTTTTTTTTATTTATTAAAAAGTATACAAACGTATACGTAATTATTTATTAGTATAATTAGTGTGTACTTACATTATGAAGACAATCTGATCATCAAATAATCTTAAGTTGTTCAATTGCAGCTTCGGCGCAGTTTTCTAAACTTATGCAAAATATGAAGAAGAAAAGTGTACTTTCAGCAATTAATTACTTTAAATAATAATTTAATACTTACATGGTCTTACACAAATCAAATCACTCTTACTGATATACTTCAGTCACACCCGAACAAAGACAAGACAAAGTCCTTCTAAAATTTCTCGTAAGAGCAGCGGCGGTTTCATAATTTGTGCGGGCTTAGCCTTCCAATATAATGCGAATTAAAATAATTAAATTTGCATGCAGATGCCGTCGGTTTTGCAGCAGATAATTTATGTGTATCTAACGAGCGGACACTTCGTATTTTTTCACAAAGGCATTGCATGTAGAAATTACTTTGAGGAGCAGGCAAGGATTCATGATATGAGCGGGCTTAGCCTTCCAAACTAGTGCGAAGTAAACTAATTTATTTCGCACGCAGATATTGCTACTGTAGTATGTAAAGTCGTCGTTGTATTTCATATTTCGGAGTCAAAATTACTAACTGAGAAGGCGTTCCTCGTGGAAGCACATTCTCTCATTCCTTAGTGAGTAAGTGTGTAATAGAAATATTTGCCTTCATTGTATGTGTACATATATACATATACATGTATTTGCGTACATACATGTCAAGAATTAAAAGAAACTAATAAATGAGTCACAAAAAAATTCGTTATACTTCATATAAATATAATTATATATAAATTATAGCGAAATATTTGTAATAAAAATGCGTAATATAACGAGATTAACATTCACATTGGACTAAAGAAATATGGGTGCAAAAAATTAGTAATAGTAATACAATTTCTGTGAAACTTATACTTGCTTTGGTTCTGCAAGGGTATCTATACTTCTGCATGCAGAAAAATATAGATTCTTTAGGTTCTTTGGGCATTGTGTAGCGCAATTTATTTGAAGTAGCGGCATAAATTTTGTTGATCCTTCCTTGATGGGCGCTCTTAACTGTTTGTCCTGCGCCGCGTTAAGAGCTAAAATAACACCATAAAAGTGTTAAAACCAGACTGCTGGTTGTCTGAAGTCGTGCAACATTGTGCTATTGTGCTCATTCAATGGGCTTGACCAATTATGGTTAGAGCAGGGCACTAAGTTGGGCAGGTCCAGTGCGGCATTTGATAAGTTCATCGATTATCACATCATAGGTGGAAACCGATTATCTGGTTTGTGAGGCTGGTCGTCTACTTTGACGTATTAGCGACATTAAATGCCAGTCCACAATACCTGCCAGTGAAATAAATGCGCTTTATGCACGCCATTTTTGTAGCAATGTTGTTGTTTGCGGTGCTCTGTTCTGCAGACAGACATAAGGACAGAGGCCCTCAAACAAATATTCATATAAAATTGAACACCCTTGTGGGTGACATTGGTTTTACTCTGTTATTGCATAGCCAAAACAGACCCAGGGTCAGATCCATAGACAGAACCGAAATCAAACCACCTATGTAACCGCAAAACCTCAGTCGCATCCATACCGACATCCACCTCTCCCTGTTCCGCATTAGAGAAGGGAGGGTATAAATGTGTATACATAAGTATGTAAATATATAGTACATACGCATAAGCTGTTGAAAATTAAATTTAGCATATAATTTAGGACAGCTCATAAAAGAGATAACTACAGAAAATTTAATTGAATGTTGTTAGCGATAACAAATTCGCTTGAAGAGTTTTCTGATTATGTGTATTTTCATTTAGTAGATTCAGTAATTTAAGATCTCAAAGAATTTATAAATACATACATACTTACGTACATATTTACGATTATATACAAATATATTGCGGAAAGTTCGTTAACCTGGCAATTTGTAAACAGTCCGTAAACCCAAATTTAATGTTCAAATTTTATACATATTCTTTTTAAATGGTGTGCCATCAGTTGAAAAGCGATTGTCCTCAGCTAACGTACATAAGAGAATGTATGTATGTACATATGTGCATATATATATATCTACATATATACCGCTCCATTCCTGACCCCTGCTCCCTGTCATTTGGACGTTTTGGCGTGCTACGTGGTCGTAGACGTGGCTACAAATGACTTCATTACTCTGAGCCGAACTTGCGTTTGAAAGTCAAATCCATCGAAATGAGTAGTCAAATTAATCAAAGCGCTCCACAAAACCGATATAACAAAAATAAAAATCCAAAATCTACAAGCAAATACCAAAACTCTTTGAGACTCTCCTAGACATTTTGGTCTTCCCGTTGGTAGTAATTATTCAACAGAGCCGAGCCACATTTGTGGTACCTGGAACAGGTTAAGGCAAACGATAAAGGGTAAAGAGAAACTAGAGCAACACGCTTCCAATTTATAAGACCATCAAGTACTATTACATACAAACCAAGAGAGAACGCGTTTGCCTTTTGTTGTAATGATAAAATATAGTACTTCTTACGAGTACTAAAGACTCGATGCAAATGATAATACATAATAATAACAATAATGAGCTCCAGTGCAGTCCCATTTTCAGCCTCAATAGTCTGCGACGGAGTCATAGGTCAGAAGAAAGCAAAACAAAGCATGCAATCTAAATTAGTCATCAAACTCAACCGCATTTGAACAATGGGTACTTAAATAACGCATCATAAACCACGCATACCGTACTACACCCCGACTGCAGACTTAATAATAATCGGAGTAATTGGCAGCGGCGATCGATTTAAAAATAGAGTCCAAGACCCCAAGAAAATCTTTCAGTAAGGCTACTTCAGGTACTTAGTTTCTGCAATAGGATTCATGCATTTACACCCTGATTGCATTACACAAATTGACCAAACAGGGGAACTAAAACTATGCAAATAAGGGATTATTTTACGTTGAGATTCAGTTGTTTCTCTTTGTTTTGGACTCATAGCTGAACTTACTTATTGTTTAGTAAGCAAAGCGCAGCTCTAAGTTAACAATAATCTATGATTTCAAACAATGATAGATAGCAACAAATGCTTTGTTAGTTGGGTAAAAACAATAAAATAAATCGATTTAGAACCGATGTGTGCCAATACTTTTATGCCTTGCCAGTGTGCCATTTTTACTCCCTGTACCCATAAAATGGGTAAAAAGGGGGTATTCGATTTGTATAAAGGTATGTAACAGGCAAAAGAAGACATCTCCAATCCCATAAAGTATATATATTCTTGAAAAGTATCGACTATGGCTTTCTAACTTGTTTACCGACTTGTTAAATTATTTGTTAACTAATTAATTAAGTTACTTACATATGTATGGTACGCTAATGTATTGCTTATCCTCTTTTGCTATACCTTTGTTTTTGTCTGTGTTCTTGTTTTGGTTTGTTGCGTTTGTTATTTAATTGCCTATAAGTTTCTCGGGGTATTTATTCACTAATCGTATATGCTTTGCGTATATTGTTTTTGGCCGTATTTACTTTTTGACTTTTGTGTAACACTTGACTAATATCCTGCCTTTGTTATTCTCCAGTTCTGTGTCGATCGTAATTGTATCCTATCGTGCTGATTATTTTGCGTGTCCAAAATAATTTGTGCATCCTTTTCTTTTATAATGCATAATATGTCGTCAACATATTTGGATATTTGTTTTATGTGGATATTCTTCTTTTAAGTTCGTCTGTGGCATTGTCAAGAATTTTGTCTAGTACTATATTGTTGGTGATATTGGTAACAGTTATTTTCAATTAGTGTAAAGTCAAGAATATTCTAAAATTTCGGCTTATGTAGGTATATTTACTCCCTGTACCCATAAAATGGGATTTGTGCAAAAGTATGTAACAGACAGAAGGAGACATCTCCGACCCTATAAAGTATATATATTCTTGATCAGTATCAAAAGAGATTTCGATTTGGCCATGTCCGTCTGTCTGTCCGCCTGTCTGTCCATATGTATGAACGCAAGGATCTCAGCAACTATAAAAGCTAGAGACATCAAATTTGAAATGTAGGTTCGTGTATAGCGGAAGCAGGTCAAGTTTGTTTCTGATCTTAGATATCTCTCCCCATTCCCCCGCAAATCGATTAAAACGTTTTACAGCCACAGTTTTAAAGAGATATAGCTTTGGGATTTGGCATGTACACTATTTGGGTCACTCTTAATCTACTGTCCAAATTTCAAGTCGATCGGATAATAAACACGGAAGTTATTCAACGAGCAAGATTCAGTACTGGAGCGAGGGGGGGAAAAAGAAGCACAGCCACGACTTAAAATGCCTTGCGCGGCTCGCGTGTGTGCGGCTCTGTGCATGTGTAAGTGAACGAACATATGATTGGAAGTTTTAGACCTGGGTACGGGGAGTTTTGTAGTCGGGTATGCTCGACTATAGCATTCTTACTTGTTTTTACTGTATCGGCTCATGGGGCTGTAATTCCAGTCCGATTTTGAAAATCTTGCCAGCATATTGTAGGGAACTTCATACCGCGTCGATTGTTAGGTTATAGTTATAGCTATGATTAAAGCTATGATTATGAAACTTGGCACAAGTCTTTATTTTCGATGCAGCCAGTACATATATGAAAACCAGCCGGATCGAATCACTATATCATATAGCTCCCATAGGAATAATAGGTTGACAACTATGTTTTTGTATGAAAAACTTTTTTGTTTTTGTAGATAGCGTAACCCAACAGCGTAGCCCAACAGTCAACAGTCATCTTTTATATATGTACATACATATGTATGTACATATGTATGTAGATAAGCGAAACAGACCCAGCAGTTGTGAGTTTCAAGTGCTAATGCATCCCAACTGTGTGTCCTGTTCTGAACATACGCTAACCATTTTAGCAAGCCAGCTATCTCCATGCAAAATCATCTCATCATCATCTCCATGCTGAATCGCCCATTCCTTATTAAAATCACAATTCCAAAGATAATAGCATTCATGTATACGTTTTAACAAGTCGTGTGCGACTTATAAGTTGGTACGGCGCGTGCCATTCATTTGCCATTTGGTTGAAGAGTCATTTAATCCTTTTCTTTGTTGCGTTGAAGTCAAGTCCTTTGATAGAATTAGTCCGTTTTAGATGGCCAGCAGATAAGCGGTCTAATAACCTAAGCGACGGCAGTGCCGCTTGCAGGATTTTTAGCTAACAGTTGACTGAGCTTGGACAGGATTCAAAATCTGAATAATGTAAAAATTATAGCATCAAAAATGACAACGCACGACAGGGTCAGATAAAAAGATCGAATTGGCTTTGGAATTCGAATACCCTGTACCTCTACAAAATTGATAAGAAGGCTGTATAGAGTAGTGTGAACTTGTGTAACAGTCAAAAGGAAAGTATACATTATATGTGTATTGGAATAAGTTATAAAGCTTTCCAGTCCAAAGAAGTCTACATACATATGTTTTATTCATGCTATATTTTTAAGAAAATACAAGGGTCTGTAATTAATGATTATTTTGATATTTTTAATCGAAAATATCATGCACTTACAGTAACTTTGAGAAAGCGGGAAATAGACTAAAGCATGCATTTTCAACATGATTTTTAAACTTATGAGTTTTTTACAGATTCTCTTTCCAAATAATAATAAAATTCAACCAATAATCATTATGTTTGAGCAAAAAAAATAAAACTCATAAAGAAATGATTATTCCGTTATTATTTGTTGCTTAAAAATAAAACTCAAGTTGTAATTTGGACTTTTCTATGGGGAATTTTTTAATAAATCTTATAAAGATTACAGTCCCTGGAACATACAGTTGGTTGAAAATGCTAAACTATTTCGTTATTGAGGAATCAAGCGATAGTGTAATCGGTTACTTTGCAGCTCTGGTACGAGTGTATACATAGGTAAATATGTAAGTGTGTGAGAACTTTAGACTTGGGTACAGGATATATCCTAGTCGACCATACTCGCTATAACCACTTTTACTTATTTTGTTTTCTCGCTCGCTGGTCGAAATGGGCTTTGTCATCTAATCAGAAAACGCCGCATGATGTCCCGGCTCGCGACTTACATAGCTTGATGAATTGGAGCATGGGGTGGATTGGGGCATCGCAGTATTCTGGCTATTTAATGTACGACACTGGGGCTGTCGTTGACAATTTGGTCAGCGCTTATATTCTTACATCATTAGCTTGTTATTTGCATGCTGCTGCTGGGTTAATAATTATTCGCTGGTCTTTGCGGCACGAGCCGCCAATTTGCGAGCATGTAGACAGGTTGGCAGGCAGGCAACAGTTGTAGATAATTAGCCAACTGCTGCTGCTGCAAGTTCTATGTAAGGTGGCCGGGGTACAGAGCCATGACCGTGCCCATACCCAAATCCCATATTAATGGTGGGTTCAAATCGATTATGCCATTGGGCAAGTCGAGCCTTGCCAAACCGTGCCGAGCGTTGCGTGACGGCCTGGCAGCCCCAGATATGCTGATGTCTTATGTGCTTATATGCAGCAGACTTTGAGCTGGCGACTGCAACTGAGCTCGACACTGGGTATTGGGTATTGGGCACATTCGCCGGCTGCCGGGTTGCAGTTGCCGAATTGCATGGTGTCCCGGGGCAATCGCCAACTCGAGTAACAGCAGCCACCTAATATGATGACTGCTGGACATTGATCCTTGATGCGTGCTAAGGCCATTAACAGTGCAGCAACCAAGTCGCTGCGTCACTCAATCAAGTCGCCTCCGGTACACATAGCTTCCGCTCTCAGTCCTGGAATTCTCAATGGGATTCTTAGGAGCGTTTGTGAATCGAGATTTATGTGTATAATTCATGTAGGTGCAGGTATATGTGTTATATTTAACACAGGTAAATCCCTGATTAAATATTGATATACGGAGTTAAGCCGCCCTCATACAGAGATCGGAGTTGACGGTGGCAGAGCTTAGTATACTATACAAGGGGTTGCCTAGTTCTGTACTTTGTTACCCGAAAATGGGGAAAAAATTTATTGGCATTCTGCAATGTCCGTAAGGGCGCGAAAAATTATGTAACAGGTAGAGCGAGACAACTCCGACGGTATAAAGAATGTACATATGTATTATATATATATATATATATATTATATATTATATATATATATATATATATATAATATACTAGCTGGTCATACCCAGACTTTGACCGGCGAAAATTTTCGCCCATACCACCATTTTCCGCCCATAGGGGTGCATTTTCAAACATCGGTCAAATAAGTGTCAAATTAATATTTGTGTAGCCCTTTGAAAATGAGTTTGACGCCGATTGGATGGTAAGCAAGAAAGTGTCACACAACAGTTTTCCGCGATTTTCCACGCTTGTGAATGGAATCCTGTAAGTCAAATCAAGTCTTAAGGTGCATTTTCATCATAGACGAATCCTTCTGTAAAAATGACAGCATCCTACCTCTTACAGGGCTGTGCGATGATTGCCAATCAGTCAAGACAAACTCTTTTATTTATATAGATAAAGATACATATATTCTTGACGAGCATATAAAAAAATCTTTTGGACGAAAGTGCATTATTTTGAATTTGATTATTTTCGTCAAATGTATACCCGACTACAAAACTCCCTGTACTCAGGTCGAAAATTTCCGATCGCATCTTCGTACACTTACACATACACAAAGACGCACTCACACAAGCAACTGCGCATGCGAGCCATTTTAAGTGGTGGCTGCACTACTTCTTCCCCCCCTCACTCCAATATTGATTCATGTTTGTTGAATAACTTTCGTGTTTATTATCCGATCGACTTGAAATTGGACAGAAGATTAAGAGTCACTAAAGTATTGTACATGCCAAATCCCAAAGCTATATCTATAAAAGTGTGGCTGTAAAACGTTTTGATCGAATTGCGGAGAAACGGGGGGAGATATTTGAGATCGGAAACAAACTTGATCTGCGTATGGTATACAGGAACCTACATTCCAAATTTGGTGTCTCTATCTCTTATAGTTGCTGAGATCGATGCGTTCATACGGACAGACAGACGGACATTTGCACAAATCCAATACCCCTTTTTACCCATTTTATGGGTACAGGGAGTAACAAGTAAGAATGCTTAAGTCGAGTATGCCCGACTACAAAACTCCCTGTACCTGTCATTAATTTCCGATCGCATCTTCGTACACTTACACATACACACATTGATGGGGCACTCAAACCCGGAACCCGTTGTCTTTCTAATTTACTGTTTTAAACTCCATGACTTAGCCATGTTTGCCACTGCGCAATGTGAAGTGTAGTCAGTGAAACCACGTACATGACTAACAAGTAAGAATGCTAAAGTCGAGCATACCCAACTACAAAACTCGCTGTACACAGGACAAAAATTTCTGATCGCATCTTCCAAAACTTACCCGGACCATACACGCGCCAATTCAGTTGCCCAACTTGAGTGAGTTTTTCGGGTTGCGGCAACCGATTGCAATGTAATTGGAACGGTTGGCACAAAGTTGAGCCAACTGAATTCTGTATCAAAACCTTTTGATACGAGCAGCGAGTTGCCACAACTGATTGTGTTGTAGTTGGGCTACGCACAACTCGATTGGTACAATTCGTGGGCGTTTCCCTTTGGTTTTGTACTTTCTTGCTACTGTTTTCGCTGATCGCCTGGTTCAAATGCTGTTCGTTGTATGCAAAACACTTGCAGAGCTCTGCTTCAGTTTCGGGGGTGGGTTTGCTATAGTTGGGCTATAGTTGTGCATAGTTGTGTACATCTTTGTGGGCGTCTCCCTTTTCGTTTTGGTTTTTCCCGCTACTGTTTTTTTTGTTCGCCTGGTACTTGTCTGTTGTTTTGTGCGAAACATTTGAAGATCTTTTGCTGCCGTTGATAAGCGGCATTGTTTAGCAGAAAATAATGACATTATTGGATATTCAGATTTTCTTTTTGTTGTTATTATTAACAAAATTCAAAATTTTAAAATATTTTTCTGAAATTTCGGTTTTTTGTTTAATTTATATATTTAAATAAACCAGTTAATTGCATTATTTAGTTTATCAATTGTTTATCAATTCGGCACTTGCCGACGCCATTTCTCGAGTTGTGCTACGAAGTTGGCTGATCTGATTGCGGCGTGCGAGGCAAAGACCCAATTTGAGTGACAACTGGTTGCCGCAACCGATTGTGCTAAAATCGGCCCGTGTATGGTTGGCATTACACATACACAAAGCCGCAAACACACAAGCGACAACGCATTTTAAGTTGTGGCTCTGCTGCTTCTTTGTAGAGTCTTTTCCCATCATTCCGCTATATTCTGAATTATAGTATTATTCTTCCAAATTTATTAAAAATATTTTAAAGGACTACGTCAAGCCAGTCGCGACGGGCGAAAAATGGGGGTCAAATCTTCGGCTTCAAAGTCATTGTCACAGCCCCACACAACAAATCATTGGGCATTTGACTCAACTATTTGGTTGCGGGAGGCAAAATTGTGTTACTCTATATTTGTGTATTTCTTTCGGTTGACGAAAGTAGTCAAATTCAGCATAATGCACTTTTATCTAAATATTTCGCCGGGCAAGGCCGGGGTATTTCCAGCTAATATACTATATTTAGGCCGTTCTCAGGCAGATAACAGAGCGGAACTTAGCTAATACGCTTTAAGCTGATAAGCTATGCTGGGCCTTCAAAGCACACAAAGAGCGTATTGTAAGCGAAGAGATAATTAAATATTTAAAGCACAGATAAAATGGTTCTTTGGTCGATTTGCAATAATTTATTTTTGTGCTATTTCAAAAAGGAAATTAAGGTATATAGGAGTCTTTTCTGGCAGCAACAAAAATAATAGTCAATACAGGATCGGTGCATTGATTGTTGGCATGGCACAGAACACTTTTTATACTCTGTTGCTGAAGGGAAAAAGAATATATTGGGATTGTGAAATGTCCGTCTGTTCGTTTGTCCATATGAACGCAATTTTTTTCCACACCCTTTATGCTGGAGCAACCAAACTTGGTACAAGTGTTGGTGTACCTTTAATTTATGAAGTGCCAAGAATTTGTATGTTAAATTTGGTGACTCTAGCTATGTAGGAGATACTGTAGGAGAAACGTAAACACTTTATAAACTAATGGTATACACCAGCATGTGCACCAAGTAAGGATGGTCTAGCTTCAAGGGTGTAGAAATAAGTTGTGTTCATACAGGGGGACAGACGGACATTTCATAAACCCAATATACTCTCTTCAAAATTTTTTTTTATAAACAAAGTATAAAAGGAATTGGAAGAACAAAAACGAATTTTTTTCTCCCTGTACCCAAAAAATGGGTAAAAAGGTGTTATTCGATCTGTGCAAAAGTATGTAACAGGTAGAAGGAGACATCTCCGACCCTAAAAAGTATATATATTCTTGATCAGTATCAAAAGAGAATTCGATTTGGCCATGTCCGTCTGCCTGTCCGCCCGGCCGTCTGTCCATCTGTATGAACGCGTCGATCTCAGCAACTATAAGAGTAAGAGATACCAAATTTGGAATGTAAGTTTCTGTATACCATACGCAGGACAAGTTTAAGAGCTGCATACCAAATTTGAAATGTAGGTTTCTGTCGGGTCGGAAATGTCTCCAGATATAGTATCCCCTTTTTACCCATATTATGGTACAGGGAGTAAAAATAGTCAGTTGATTTTCATACAATTCTTGGGGTAATATGACATACATGCGCAGTGAGAGCCAAAAGTTGCAGTTGTTGTAACTTTTGGCTCTCTCATTCGTGGGCTTTGCCTATGCTTTGCTATCGAACTACGGTAGATGGCGCGCTGCAGATTGACATAATTTCTTTTGTGGGTAATTCTTTAGTATAGTGGCCTCATATAAAGACTGCTTCAAAATATTTGACTTTGGTCTTAAACAACGCGTCTCAAAGTTAGGAACCAAATTCCAGCAGCGGAACAAAACTTTATTGTCGAAATAATGAAATAAATAAATAAATAAATAAATAAATAAATAAATCCGATATATGTATATCGACAGTATTGTTGATCGTTTGTCGTTTTGGAAAGCATCAAAAAAACTTCAGAGTTGCCAGAGATAAAACCGCACAGATTTGAATTTGTTAATAATAGTTTAAGAGAAAATGTTAATAACCCATTTGCGCGACTTATCGCTCTCACGGCCTAACACCGCGTCTGAAATCGCCATATTGGTTGCGTCTCTTAGTCCGCATTTAGGCGATGATTTAAGCGCGCGAGTTTTTGTTCTTCTTCTGCTTAAACACGAATGAAAAAAATCACTTGCATTTAGACAGTGAGCTTTAAATCACACAATGCAATTGATTTTCTGTTGCATTGCAACTTTGATTTAAGTTATCGCTAACAAAATTCATACAAGTAAAAAAACTAAGCCAAGGCTGATCATGAGTTGTTGTACGTCTATCTTGCTCCGCTACCCCTCTTCCAATCAAGCAAAAAACACTTTAGTTAAAATCGCGAATTTAAATCACCGTATAAATTCAGACTTAGCCTCTGCCTATGCATTGCTATCGATATACGGTAATTGTCAAAAATTTGGCGGTCGGTAGATAATTGTTAGAACCAACATATAATAACTATGCCGCCAAAATTTGCGACTTTTTAATTTTTTCTGACTGCGGTGCACATTTCCGCAGTACACGGCACTAACGCTAACATAATGCGAGAAATGTGGGCTTGCACTATATTTTAACAATGGGAATAAGTGTATTAAAAATTTTCAGTTGAACTAAAAACTTAGTATTATTCTTCCAACTTCATCAAAGGATATAGTATACAAGTAGTCAAATTCAATAAAATGCACTAAAGTCTAAATTTTTCGCCAGGCAAGGCCGGGGTATTACCAGCTAGTTTTTAAAAAAAATTATTAAAAGTTTTCAGTCAGCTAAGGCCCTGAATATTGTTGATTCCGTGGACATTTATTGATTGGTCACCAGGCCCCTTGCTGAATGTAACTCACCTCGACCGCTGCGTCCTACAAATCTTAGATCGTTGAACTTGGCCACACCGTTTTTCATTTGGGCGGTGTAATTACGCAATTCTGCGCAGCAATTTTCGTCATTCCCCGCCCGGATGGTCACATACGTCCCATCACCGACGTCCGCCAGGGCAACGACTTTAAAGGCCAGCGGCAGCGTTTTATTTGACCGCCAGTGAGAGGGCAGAGCGGAGCACAGGAAGTACGGATTGCTCGTACGCACTGTAATTCAAAAAACAAAAACAAGTTCAATCAGTTAATGAATTCATTAATAATTATGTTGAATAATTGATAGTTTATTGGCGGCAACGTTGGCCATCAATCATCAGCATGCACATCAAGCTGCGCTTAAAATTTTCGTTAAAGTGCTGCATAATTAATAAGTGGGTGGATGTGGCAGGTGGTGCTGTGGGTTGACAGTGCCTCTTTCATTCAATGCATCGAATCGCGATTTTGGGCAGCAGCTGACATTTGACAGTTTACCGAGACCAGGGATAACTCATGAGAGCAATAGCAGTTGGTTTGTCTAGGTAGGTAGCCGGCTCGAAATATTGGGCTCATAAATTAAGGCTCTTCAGCTAGTTTCATTCATTAAAGGTTTAGTCGTAGAATTTCCCATTACGACAAACAAGACAACTTTAATCCAACGGAATTACTATTGCAAGCATAAAGATAGATAAAACGACAAGACAACGACTAATATGCTTCTAGTTGGAGATGTTGTGCACAACACAAATAGAGGATTGTGCGGATTCATGCGGTGTCAAATATTGCAGCTATTTATATTCGAATTAGTGCCTGTGACATACATTTACACAGATTTAGTACCCCCTTTTTACCCATTTTATGGGTACAGGGAGTAAAAAGCATTTTAATCTACTAGTTGGAAATGCCCCGGACTTGCCCAGCGAAATATTTAGATAAAAGTGCATTATGCTGAATTTGACTACTTTCGTCAACCGAAAGAAATACACAAATATAGAGTAACACAATATTGCCTGCCGTTGAAACCAAATAGTTGAGTCAAATGCCCAATGATTTGTTGTATAGGGTTGTGACAATGACTTTGAAGCCGATCTAACTTAACAAATAATTTTACTAATTTCACTTTGACTTTTTGCACGTGGTGAAGGGTGGGCGCAGTCCTTAAAAATATTTTTGATGAAGTTAGAAGAATAATACTAACATCCAAAAAATAACGGAAGGGTGGTAAAAACTCTGTACTTAATTCAAGTGAAAACTTATGAAACAATTATTTCCATTGTTAAAGCGCAACTCTACATTCCCGCATTCTGTTTGCGTAAGTCCGCTGCACTGCGGAAATCTGCACCGCTGTCTGCAAAAATTCAAGTCTCAAATTTGGAGCAAACTTATTACGTTGGACTAACAAATATTAACCGACCGTCGCATTTATGGAAATTGATCATTAATCGATAACGCGAATGCAGCTGTTCCGATTTTCTACATACTAATAATATTGTGAATTTGTACTAAATCTGCCAGCAGCATTCACATTCTACTAACTAAAAAGGTACATAATTAATTTATCAACTTAAATGATTAAAATGAACTAAATCGTAGTATAATAAAAATAATTGACCGGCAGCTGCGCGTAATCTAAAAAATTTAAATTTCTGGAAATAATTGTTTTAAAAATGTTCACTTGAACTAAAACAGACTTCCCACCATGTTGCATAGATGTTAGTAATATTCTTCCAAATTCATCACACATATTTTAAAGGACTACGCCCACCCGTCGGCACAGGCGGGAAATAGGGGTTAAAGTCACATAAATGATAATTTTTATTTAGTTAGATCGCCTTCACTTCAATGCCATAGCCCTACACAGCAAGTCATTAAGGATTTGGCTCAACTAACTATTTAGTTTCCTACCCCCACGGCAGGGAAAATTGTGATACGCTGTTCTTGTGAATTTCTTATGGTTGACGAATGTAGTCAAATTCAACAAAATGCAAAGTGAATCTAAACATTTCGCCGGGCAAGGCCGGCTAGTATTTCAAATCCCTAATTTTTTCATTAATTGTGCCTATGGCAAATACGAACCATAGGTTAGGTTAGGTTAAATACGAACCATGCCTGACTATCAAATTTGGTATGTGTTTACGTTGTTATTTATCGAGCACAGATTAAATGTCGTTTGAAATTCTTGATACTCAAAATTTGCCCAATCTGAACAAATTACCAATTTCATCAGAAATCGTAAGATGTTTTTAAAAAGCCCTAGAATTGTTTTTACCATTGTAGAACAAAACTTCCATATAAACAATATTATATATATATATTTACTGAAGAACATTTTTATTCAAGACAAGGATGCAAGTGTGGTCTTTCATAAAATTACAAAATCTGCTTTCTCAATTTCATAAAGGCGCTAGACTTTATTAACAGCTTCGATGGGTCATTGCTATGCAAATGGATACGGATGTCACATCAAAGTTATGCTGAAGGAGAGGATCAGAATATGTGGAAATTGCAAGCAAAACCAAGTCTTGTGCGTGGATATTAATAACAATTATTGATATCAATTTACTCATATTGACTGCATTATCGAATAACATCGGCAATCAGAAAAGCCTCAAAAGTGCTGCTTGCATGGTGACCTATCCTGAACAAGCGATACTCGCTTCATTCGAATTCTCAACTGGTAGGTATGGATATTAAATACAAATGAGTTGTTCTATGTTAGATTAGATGGGTAATCAGTCAAACCATACATACAGAAATGTTGAGGAGCATTCCAGCTTGCCCCACTGCTAAAGTCTATAATCCGTTGATATCTTTTTCAAGAAGTGACATCTCACTTCAGTTCATTTTGTCAGTTTATTAACATTGCATAAACAGGGTGGTTTCTATACCCTCTATAAGAGGAGGGCGGGTGTTTTAGGATATTTTTAACACGACACATTACGAATCCAATTGCTAATGGGACCCATACACAAGGCAATTCAGTTGCCCAACTTGAGTGAGTTTTTCGAGTTGTGGCAACCGATTGCACGTAATTGGTACGGTTGCAACAATGTTGTGCCAACTAAATTCTATATCAAATCCTTTTGATATGAGCAGCGAGTTGCCGCAACTGGTTGTGGTGTATTTTGGCTACGCACAACTAAATTAACACAACTCGTGGGCGTTTCCCTTTGGTTTTGTACTTTCTTGCTAATGTTTTTTCTGTTCGCCTGGTACTTGGCTGTTGTTTTGTGCGAAACATTTGAAGTTCTTTTGCTACCGTTCATTTAACAGAAAATAGTGAAATTAATGAAAGTTCAGATATTCCTTTTGATGTTACTATTAATAAAATTCTAAATTTAAAAAAAATTAATTAATATATTGAAATAAGCCAGTTAATCGCAATATTTAGTTTATCAATTGTTTACCAATTCGTCACTTGCCGACGTAATTCTTCGAGTTGTGCTACGAAGTTGGCTGATCTGATTGCAGCGTGCCAGGCAAAGACCCAATTTGAGTGACAACGGGTTGCCGCAACCGATTGTGCTAAAATTGCCCCGTGTAAGGTCCGGGCAAGAATGCTCTAGTCCAGTACACCCGACTACGGAACTCCCAGTACCCAGGTCTAAAACTTCTAATCATATCTTACACATACACAAAGTCGCACGCACACGAGCCACTGCGTAAGCGAGCCATTTTAAGTGGTGTCTGTGCTTCTTCTTGCGCCCTTGCTGCAGCACTGAATCTTCTTTCGTCAATTACTTCCGTGTTTAGTGGTAGTATTACCCGAAATTTTGACAGTAGATTAAGAGTGCCTAAAGTAATATACATGACAAATCCCAAAGCTATATCTTTAAGATTCTTGGTATAAAACGTTTGTATCGAATTGCGTGGGAACAGAGGGAGATACCTACATATGGAAACAAACTTGATCTGTGTATAGTATAGGAACCTACATTCCAAATTTGGTGTCTCTAGCTCTTATAGTTTCTGAGATCGACGCGTTCATACAGACGGACAGACAGACGGACATGGTCAAATCGAAATCTCTTTTGATACTGATAAAGAATATATATACTTTATAGGGTCGGAGATGTCTCGTTCTGCCTGTTACTTACATTTGCACAGATTTAGTACCCCCTTTTTACCCATTTTATGGGTACGGGGAGTAACAAGCAGGGCCAAAAAGTATACCAACATGACAAGCACGACTTTACCAAACTACATTATTCTGATTTAAATTCTTTTTTATTTCATATTATTGAGATCAAAAAAGGCGCAGATCTTCGTTGTTGCCAATATATAAACTTTGCAACAATGTTTTTTATTCAAAAGCTCAATTTTCGACCGATATTTTCAATAGAAGCTATACGATATAGTCATCCAATTTTGATCAAATTTAAAATATTAATAAATATCGCTATATATATCGATTGTTCCTGTGGCAGCTATAATAAATGTATAATAAGCTGAAAACTTGGTCAGTATCTATATGCATATAGAGACGCAGCCGGCACTTGTTATGGCTAGCTATAACTGTTGCTTGTAAACGTGCGTATTTGTGTATGTGTAAGTGTACGAAGAAGTGTTTGGAAGATTTAGTCCTGGGTACAGGGAATCTCGTAGTCGGGTATACTCGACAATAGCATTCTTACCTATTTATTGGAGAAATGGAAACAACATTTGATATTTATTTACTGAAATGTATTACAATCCTAACATTTTGATCTCAGAGACTAGAACTAAAAAAAAAGGTCAAAACAAAATCAATAAACAACGGAATTTCTGTGCTCTTCGTTGAAGATTAGTATTATTTTGCCACTTAAAAAGAGTTCTAGATTTCAATAATTGCTACGACCAACTTGCTGGAATATTCATCTATATCTATATGAATATATAAAAGAGTTCGTCCTGACTGACTCATTGGCAATCATCAGACAGCCCAAACCATAAGTTCAGGATGCTTAAATTAACACAGTAGGTTCCATCTATGTTGAAAGTGCACAATAAGACGGGATTTTGGAAAACCTAACCCCAAGGTCGGAATATTCGCGGAAAACTGTTGTATGAAACTTTTTTGATTATCGTCCGATTGGCTCAACGGTCGGAAAAGTACTGGAAAACTCTGAAATGCAGCATTTCAGTTTCTTATGCGACCGACGTCATACTAATTTCCAAAGCTAAACACAAAAAGTTAAGTTCTTTGGATGTCAACACAACGGGGGGCAAATAGGGGAAAAGCTTATGTTTGCTAGTTTTAGTCTTGCAATGGGCTTCAAACTTACTATCAAAACTCTACCAAATATATTTCTGTTAAAGTGTGCCAAATGATTTTGGAAAATCTACCTCTATTCGCCACGGGCGGGAAATGGAAGTCAAAGGCAAATTAGTGGGATTATTTGTTTAGTTAGATCAGCTTTAAAGACATTTTCATAAACCTCCACTCAAATTAATTAGCCAACTATTTCGGAATGTCTACCCCCTCGGGAGGGAAAATCGTTGTGCGCTATTTCTGTGTATTTCTTACGAACGACTAAAGTAGTCAAACTCAACTTAATTTAAATATTTCGTCGGGCAATGCTGGGGTCTTACCAGCTAGTATCTGAAAAATGAATCATTCCAATAGAAAATGCAAGCTGACCTCATTTAAACCATGATCTTTTGATTTTTAAACTTAGTTGCATTGACTTTCCTATCTATTCTCTGTCGCTTGTATGGGTGCGGAGTTGTGTTTGTGCAAGTGTACGTAGATGTGTTTGGAATGTTTAGTAGGGTAGACTCGACTAGAGCATTCTTACTTGTTAAGTGTTTCAATAATGAGTTGGTCCCTCATAAGCTCGTGTAGTTGCTTAGAAATCAGTCCACAATTGCATATCTATATATATACATCTAAATATGTACATTTTTATCAACTATTCAGTTTCCTACCCCCACGGGAGGGAAAATTGTGATACGCTATTTTTGTGTATTTCTTACTGTTGCCGAATGTAGTCAAATTCATTTTAATCTAAATATTTCGCCGGGCAATTCTGGCGTTTTACCAGCTAGTATGACGTATGATTACTCCAGAAAAATTTAATACAAATTCTTTGGTAGACATTTTTGCTTCACTTTCAAGATATAATTTTGAAAATAACTCGATTACTTGGTAAATTAATCTCACTTAAGTCACTTGGCTTGCTAAAAGCATTTACGTCGCGATTTGTCCTAAGCCACATCGGAAAAATTAATTTAAACTGAAGATACTAAGCCAATATTTACAGAAGTTAATATCTTATGAAGAATGCGAACAGACGCTTGTTTTTTGAACTTTCTACTATTGTATTAGGTTCTACGACCCACAACAATTATCAACTGTACAATTCACTATGCGATTACTATTTATACAATTCACTATGCGATTACTATTCACCGTATATTTAGAGTTTGCTATACCTTTTTTGGTGAAAAAAATAATATACAGAGACTACTACTACTATGCAAACTGCTATATTGTCGTTAACCCCAGTTTAATTTTTACGGTTTTCTTAAATTTACATGTATGGTAATACGTACATACTAATAAAGTCTCAAATTAGTTCGTCATGTCACTCTGTAAGAAACTGTAACTAAACACCATAGTTCACGACTGGCTCAAGAATTATCTGATCCATTTTAAAAGTCTACACACGCATTGCCGTCCAATCAAACACAACAACAATTTTGCATTCAATTTTCAGATATTTATTATCAATAATCTCCAATGTGTACACACGTTTTGGATACATTTTCCAATTACATTTGGCATTTTGATATAATTCAGTTTGGGTGAGTTGATGGTTGATGGTTAGAGCTCCGATTTTCCTTTAAAATTTGGCTTATTGCCTAAAAATAGCGACTAATTAGAACAGACGTTTGCCTTAACTAGTCTAAATTAGTTGCTTTGACCAAGATATGTTTTGTCAGTTGGTCAATGATGAAAATATTTAGATGATCCAAGATCAAATCACTCAAACCGATTGGGTAGAAAGCCAAGTAAATTTGTTTCTGTGTAGAAATTAGATGTGATTAATCTGAACGGAAATCCCGCGGAAATCTCGCGGACCATATAAAAACTTTGAGATGGGCGGGATCGGATAAAACTTTAAGTGTTAAGGGGCGTTACCGAAGAGCCCGCTGGTTAACTTTTGTTCAATAAATCTAAGTTACACAAATTCACATTACAGTATTCATCACATTTTCACCACTTTGCAGGCGCATTGCCTAGACTAGAAATAAGTCGTATATTAAAAGAAATTTGTACAGAAAAAATTTCTGACCTCGTAATAAAGAATTGTATGTTATTAAAAGTCAGCATGCATACCCATAGTATATATCTGATTGTCGGCATCAACATGTCAATCTCAGGGACTAAATTTGTAAGGACGCCACAATTACTAAGTAATTTATTTAATTCAAATTTTGATTGCCATTCCTCTTTTTCTTACTTGCAACTGGAATTTATCTTCTAAGCTAGCCTGGAGGCATAATACACACATTAGCATTATAAACTATTTCTTGACTGACTCGAGTGCAGTTATTATGCATCAGAATTCAACTCCCTATAGCTTCGTTATCCCCGGACCTTCGATAAGAATTTCTCAAGGATCGTATAAGACGAGTAAGAATGCTATAGTACCCAGGTGAACTATTTCTAATCGCATGTACGTACACTTACACATGCACACATACAGACACAAAGCCGCACACGCACGAGCGACAGCGCAAGCGAGGCATTTTAAGTTGCGGCTGTGCTTCTTTTTCCCCCCGCGCAGCAGCACTAGATCTTCTTTTGTGAAAAACTTCCGTGTTGATTATCCGATGGACTTTAAATTTAGACTGTAGATTAAGAGTGACCAAAGTAATATACATGCCAAATTCCAAAGCTTTTTCTTTAAAATTGTTGGTATAAAACGTTTTTATCAAATTTCGGGGGAACGGTGGTGATATTTGAAATTGCAAACAAACTTGATCTGCGTATGGTATAGAGAAACCTGCATTTAAAATTTGGTGTCTCTAGCTTTTATAGTTTCTGACATCGACGCGTTCATACGGACAGACGGACATGGCCAAATCGAATTTGCTTTTGATCAAGAATATATATTATTTATAGTGTCGGAGATGTCTCCTTTTGCCTGTTTTTACCCATTTTTTGGGTACAGGGAGTAAAAGAAATGTTCGTTTTGTAAATACTTTTGACTTGGGCTGCACAAACAGATTTGGTGTCCCTAGTTAGATGTGAAAATGACACAACAACAACAGATCAATTCGGCTGTTAATGCTAATCAACCCACTGCCTGTTGCAGCTTAATGTAGGGTACATTAAAGTTACTAATAGTATTACTCATTCAACTCAGTAGAGTGTAAAATAAGCGGAAGTTTGAGAGGTGCCGCTTACCCAACTCTCCTGGATATTCCTGTTGTCTTTCCAGCACAAATCTCTCCATCCACAATAGATCCTGATGTACAGCATTGTTGTTGTTGTTGTTGTTGTTTTTAGTATTGTTGTTGTTATTTTTGTTGCTACCACTATGAGTACTATTGGCAGTGCCATTGCTGGCGCCACCTGTTGGCGAGCTGCTGCCAACGCTAGCACTGCTGGACGGCAGTACCTCGCACATGACCACAGCCGCTGCCGCCGATGCAACAGCTGTTGTAGCGCTCTTGTAATCAGCCGGCGCTGACCAACCTGTACCCGTTGGCGATGCCGAGGATGTGACCATGCTGCGATTGCAACCGTTGCCGCCGCTGCTGCTGCCGCTGCTGCGGAATAGACGGCTGGCAATGCTAACGGGCGCCACAGCTGAAACGGCTGCTTTTCCTACTGGCGAGCCCGTATAAAAAGTCCTCTTGTTGCTGCTATTGGCAACTGTTGCTGTTGTAGCCGTCGCTCTCACTGAGATTCAAAGTTGTGCGGCGCCAATTTGACGGAGACCCTACGATTAGTGCGGGCGGTGTACTTCAGTGTACTTTGAGTTTATGCGCTGCTATCACAGTCGCTAACTATGCTTGTATCTTATTCACTTCTTATTGTTGTACACCCACACACGTACACACACACACACACACATACACACGCGCGCGCGAGCTGTTTCAAACACAAGAACAACAAAAAAATTATACAAAAAACGTTTATTGGTAGTTGCCTACTTTGAGGCGCTGCAACTGCAATTTCAACAAGAGCAGCCTCGGATATTGTTTGTACTTTTATTGTTGCGGCCTCAGCTTAAATGTCTTATTGTTATTAATACAATTTTGCTTGGGCGCTCATTTCAAATCAGTCAAAAATTAACACTTGTTTTCGAACGTTCGATAGAGGTTGTTGCTATTGTTGTTGTTGCTATTGTTGTTGTTATGATATTGTCGATAGCTGTCGCTTTCCATTGCTGTTGCTTCTGGTATAAGACGATTACTAAAGAAATTTTAGACAGGCGATCGGCTCGCATATTGAAATAGCAGCAAGTACAACAACAACTAATTGTTCAATTAATAAATTGAATTCATTGTTTTTGTTTTCTGCCGCTGGTTTATTACTATTTTGGCAACATTTTGTCGGACTGTGTATTTTCTAATGGTTTCAGGCAGAAATACTACAACACAACAACAACAATAATAATAATAATAATAGCAACAACAACAATCATAAAGAAGCAACACTCTTTTAAAAGCTTACAGTTATTATTAGTTATTAGTTCTTATGCAAGTATTTTTATTTGGGTTTATGTATTTACTGATTTTCATTAGGCAAGCCGTTGGCAAAATTCCATTAATATTTTTGTATAAAATGTTATTTATTTTGATATTTTTGATTGTTTTCTTTTTATTATTTATTATTAATTATGAAAACAAAACAGAAACATTACACTATCATACACACAACGGTAATACCTTATGTAGCAAAGTGCATCGAGGGGATTTTATTTTTGCTTAGGCAACAAACAAAATATGTTAAAAAAAAAAAAAACAGGTGCAGCCGCGTGCCGAACCAAATTGTTACTGACACCTAACGTGGCCACCAGCGGCGACTTAACCGACAGTATTGCCGCCAAGCGCCAGCCGTCAGTCGAGCCGAAACGAGCCGAGCCGAGCTCAAAATTTCGTCGTCGGCATCTCGTCATCGTCATTACTAACGACGACACGACAGCAGCAGCAACAACACTTGGCTGGTGTTGTTACTGCCACTGTGTTAAGCCGTGAACGCTGTGAACGCTGTGAACGAACGCAAGAGGGCAGCTGTCTCTTGGGGCCTCTCTTACTTTGTATTCAGCAATTGCCTGTTGCACAGCTGAAATTGCGTTGGCTCTTCGGCTCTTGATGCACGCTTTACGCTCTGCGGCGGCGTTGATATTGGCCAATCGGCTGGCAGTTGCCTGTGCATTGTGCGCGTACCGTTACGTCCCAGTCGATTGCTGATTGGCCAGCGGTCATATGCGTGCGTGTGCTTGTGTGCATCTGTGAGCCTGTGATTGTGTATTGTAGGTCATGGTGGTTCAGGCATGTTTTTGGCTCTGTTTCTGGGGAGCCGCTTACTGTCTGCCATTGGGTGGAGCCCGCGCCTGTCTGTCACTCCGCACCCAATTGGCCAGAGCTCGCTCTTATGCTTTCTCTTCGCATCTGCTCTGCAAATAACTCGTTTATGTGTACGTGTATGTGTTTTGTATGCATGTACGACGTGCTCTTAGTTAACGAGCAACTCATTTCACTATCAATCGCAATTTCTGTTATTTTACACTAAGTAAACAAATCAAATGTGCCACAAATGGTAGCCGCTCATATTTATATTAATTTTCAGGTCGAAGTGTTGATACTATTGCGATAAAAGTTATCATCAAACCGTTGCCCACTCTGCGGTCTCGGTAAAGACAACTAAATTCTTATTATTATTTTTTAAAATTGTATTTTTTGTTTATTTTTCATGTCTAAAACAAACAATATTTGTAGGCTGCAAACGCACAAGCTGATATGGGAAATCCTGGTATGAGCATAATCATGCTTATTATTTAATACCAGCAGATTGAAATGTAATTTGCACATTGACGTATTACTCGAATTTGGCATGCTCCAACAACGAGGGCCCGCGTGATTTGTGACTAGAGACCCGCAGTTGCCCAAGGTTCACCACTGAGTCAACAAACTGTGGCCAACTGAATTCTAAAGGTATTCATTCTCTGTGCGTTTTCAAGCAGTGCCTGCCACATTACATGAAATGGCCCACAAATCTTATACTCAACAATTATAATCCTATTGACACACTCGATCTTGACACTTCATTATTTGAGGATATAGACCGACATGTGTACCAAGTTTGGTTGCTCTAGCTGCAAGGAAGAAAATCCGTCTGTCCGGATGAACGCATCGATCTTAGCAACTATAAGAGCTAGAGACACCCAATTTGAAATGTAGGTTCCTGTATACCATGCGTAGATTAAGTATGTTTCCAATTTCAGGTATCTTAATCGGTTAATCAACACGGAAGAAGCAGCACAGCCATCACTTAAAATGCCTCGCTTGCGCTGTCGCTTGTGTGTGTCGCTTGAAGATGCGATCGGTAAGTTTTGACCTGGGTACAGGGAGTTTTGTAGCGGGTATACTCGACTATAGCATTCCTACTTGTTTTTCTTTGCCTGGTGTCAGATGCTGTTCGCTGTAGACAAAACACTTGAACACCTCTAGCTTCATGATCGGGGTTGTTTGGCTATAGTTGTGCATAGTTGTGAACATCTTTGTGGGCGTCTCCCTTTCCGTTCAGATCTTTCTTTTATTATATTTTTAGTAATTGAAATATCAGTTTGATTAGAATACTATTACCTATTAAGGCAACTTAAGCTAGTGTAAAATTAAAGGAATGAAACTATGTCTAGAAGACATATACATATATTATATACATATACATATATTATATACAGCTATTTACATAATTATTTACATTATGCAAAGGACTTTGAGGTAATAATTAGGAATTAAGAGTTATTAATATATAGAAAAATAGTATAAGATAGAAAGACATAAATATTAGGTCAAGAGCCGGTGTGGAAGGTCTTGAGGGTGATGACGCGTAAGTCTTCTCCTGGCTCTCAGCCCAAAGTTGCGCAGTCGTCTAGCAAGATGGTTTGGATGGGATGCTAATTTCTCCGTGTATCTTCCAGCTATGCTTGGATTCTGTCACCTATCGGAGGAACATTCAGGTCTCTCTCATTTTCCATGGTTTTTATGTTTTTCTTTCTTGTTACTGTTTTTTCTATTCGCCTAGTACTTGGCTGTATGTTGAGTACGAAACATTTGAAGACATTTTGTTGCCGTTGATAATCGGCGTTGCTTACAATGAAAATTTAGATATTAGTTTTGCTATTATCTATATATACATACATATAAAAGAATTCGTGCTGACTGACTGACTGACTTATTGGCAATCATAGCACAGCCCAATCCGTAAGAGCTGGGATGCTGAAATTTTTACAGTAGGTTCCATCTATGATGAAAGTGCACACTAAGACGAAATTTTGGAAAATTCCACCCACGAAAGTGGAAAACCGTGGAAAACTGTTGTATGAAACTTTTTTGTATACCATCCGATCGGCTTCAAACTCATTCACAAAAATTAATTTGACACATATTTTATCGATTTTGGAAAATCCCCCCCATGGGAGGAAAATGGGGGTTTCAAGGTTGTATGCGCGAAAGTCTAACTTTAGTCCGATCACCTTCAAATTCATTTTCAAAGCACCTCACATAAAATAATTTGACACATGTTCCAACGGTTTTGAAAAATGCACGCCCACGGTCGGAAAAGGGGTCAAGTCTGGAATTCAGCATTTTCGTTTTTCATGCGAATGGCTTCATACTTATTTCCAAATGCATATATAAAATCCTCAGTACTTTGCGGGCAATAGTATTATTTTTGGAATTGTCTTGAAATGCCTGATGATTTTGGAAAATCCCCTCCACGTCGCCACGGGTGGGTAATGGATGTCAAGGATAAATGACTGGGAGCACATTTTCATAGCCATACACAAAAAAAACATTAGTCACGTGAATTAATTATTTAGTATCCTACCCCAACGGGAGGAAAAACTGTGATACGCTACTTTTGTGTATTTTTTACGGTTGACGAAAGTAGTCAAAATGAAAACAATGCACTTTCATCTAAATATTTCGGCGGGCAAGGTCGGGGTATTACCTGTTAGTTATTGATAAAATTTTAAATTTTTTTTCTGAGTTTTTGTTTAATTATTATATTTAAATAAACCAGTTAATCGCAATATTTAGTTTATCAATTGTTTACCAATTCGTCACTTGCCGACGTAATTCTTCGAGTTGTGCTACGAAGTTGGCTGATCTGATTGCAGCGTGCCAGGCAAAGACCCAATTTAAGTGACAACTGGTTGCCGCAACCGATTGTGCTAAAATTACGCCGTGTATGGTCCGGGTTAGCCTCGGGTGCATAGCTGACGAAATTGACAAATTACTGCTGACTTTTCCAGAGTCATATGATGGTGTAATTACTGCGATTGAGACGCTTTTTGAAGACAATTTAACATAGGCTTTTGCCAAAAACAGATTATTAGCCCACGAATTAAAAATTAAGAGTGATAGTAAATACACAAGTATTAAAATAATGCAAGCAACATATTATATTATATATATATATATATATATACATTTATCGCAATCAACATTTAGTTAAGTGATAGTGTCTCGCTAAGCGCCGGGCGTATGCAATGTATGCGAAAGCAGTATTTGTGATTTTTACTCCCTGAACCCATAAAATGGGTAAAAAGGGGTTACTAAATCTGTGAAAATGTATGTAACAGGCAAATGGATATAAAGTACTAGCCGGTAAGACCCCGGTCTTGCCCGGCGAAATATTTAGATGAAAGTGCATCATTTTGAATTTGACTACTTTCGTCAACCATAAGAAATACACCAAAGTAACGTTTCACAGTTTTTTCTCCCGTAGGGGTTGGATACTAAATAATTGAGCCACGTGACTAATGTTTCTTTTGAAGGGTTATGAAAATGTCCTTGAAGCCGATCTAACTAATCAAATAATCCAACTCATTTGACTTTGACTTCCATTTCCCACCCGTGGCGACGTGTTGGAATGGACTTTCTAAAATCATTTGGCATTTGAAGCCAATTCCAAAAATAATAATGAATTTTTGTGTAGATCTCTGAAGATTAGTTTGAAGCTGATTGGGTGGTTAACAAAAAAGTTGTATACAACAGTTTTCCGCAATTTTCTACGCTTATGGATGGAAGTTTCCAAAATTCCGTCTTAGTGTGCACTTTCATCATAGATGGAACCTACTGTAAAAATTTCAGCATCCCAGCTCTTACGGATTGGGCTGTGCTATGATTGCCAATCAGTCAGCACGAGCTCTTTTATATATCTAGATATACATATATTCCTGATCGGTATCAAACGAGATTTCGATTTGGACATGTCCGTCTGTATGAACGGGTGGATCTCAGCAACTATAAGAGCTAGAGACAACAATTTTGGAATGTTTCCAATTTCAGATATCTCCTCCCGTTCTCCCGCAATTCGATAAAAACGTCTTACACCATCAATTAAAAGAAGACTACAGATATAGCTTTGGGAATTGGCATGTATAATACTTTGGTCACTCTTAATTTACTGTTCAAATTTCAATTCGATTCGAGTATAAACACAAAAGTTATTCACGAAAGAAGAAGCAGTACAGCCACCACTTAAAAGGCCTCGCTTGCGCTGTCGCTTGTGTGTGTATGTGTGTGTGTGTGTGTGTGTGTATGTGTAAGTGTACGAAGATTCGATCGGAAATTTTTGACCTGGGTACAGGGAGTTTTGTAGTAGGGTATACTGACTAGCATTCTTACTTGTTTTAAATACAATATAATAGAATTCATTTTAGGCAAGGTTCAGCATGCAGTAAATATACAAATATATGTATGGCCTAGCATGCTTAAGTGCCGCTGTGGCCGCGTTGTGTTTGCTGCAGGGGGTTGGAGATGAGGTTAGAAAACTGTCTTCTCTTTAGGCGTCTGATTGGTCGCGAGCCAACTAGTCGTTGCGCATACCTATTGGCATGGTCTTCAAGTCGATCGTTTTAGCGGCTACAGTGAAAGCACACTTGTTCTTCAATTGGTGTCAATTGGAGATTTCTATGGAGGGTGGAATTGCGGACAAACCATGGGCATCCAGTTATTTGTCGCATGGTTCGGTTCTGCAACCTTTGTACCTTTAGCCGGTTTGACATTGAAGCAATGCCCCAGACTTGTATATCGTAACGCCAGATTGGTGTGATGATTGTCGTAATTACAGTGCGCTTGTTGCGCAAAGAGAGTTTGCTTTTGCTGCACAGGAGCCAGTTCATGCTGCGCATCCTGCTCTGGCACGTCTGCACCATGGCTTGGATGTGGGCCTTGAAAATTATCCTTTTATCTAAAATTAGGACTAGATAATTGACCTTAGCTGGCTGCTCCAGAGGGATGATCCTGGAGCTCCAAGCGTAGCGTCATCGGAACCTGGTATGGCTGCTGCAAAAATACTAAAAAGAAGCCCAAGCCTTCGAGATCGAAGAAAGGAAACTGAAGGGCCGGTCCTCCTCCGATTTGCCAGGCTTGTGAATCATTGCGACAACTGCTAGTTTCCAGGCTGTCGGAAAATGCTGCAACCTTACTATGGCATTGAAGACCGACACCATAGTAAGCACAGCATGGTCAGGTAACGCCTTCAACGTGCGGTTACAAATCTTGTCTTGTCCCGGCGCTTTATCGGGCTTCAACCGCTTGATGATGGTTGCAACATTATCGAGACTGAATGGTTCCTCTGGCAGCTCAACCGGGAGAGTTGCTGACAGGAAGAGGCTCGTAGCATTTGTTTCTTCGTAGGGCACGAATCGGCGTTCAAGGTGGACTGCAAAAGCATCGGTTTGCTCTTGCTCAGAGCGGCACCAGTTTCCGAGAGCGTTTTTGATGGGAGCAAGTCGAATGGGCTACCGTCAACTGTTCCTTGTGGCCTTCCATAGACAGAACTTGGGGTCCGAGCTAGTGTCAATGTTCTCCAGCATGTTGTCGAACATCTGCGTGCGTTGCCGTCTGAGCTCGAACTTGAGTCGCTCTGCTGCGCGGTGCCAGTTTTCCCTGTCTTTTGGATGTTGTGTCCGCATAAGTATCTTTCGGAGTCTACGTTTTTCACAGTCATGTCAAGTCTGGTACTTTGCAGGGCGTGAGCTTGATCTTTGGGCTTCGGCAGAGGCTGTGAGGATCTTCTTGAAAAACAGCTGTAATGTATCGTCAGTATCTCGGCCAGATAGTAACTCAATGTCCGGATACATGTCATCGTTGAGCCGCATTTTGAACAGGTTAATGTCCGTGTTCCGGTTTATTAGTCCAATTGCATAGGGGTGACTTATGGCCCCGGCGTCCAGTGTGGCAATTAGCGGTAAGTGATCCGAGTAGAGAGCTGTATATTGAGCGATCTGTAACTTCCAGTGAGGTATTTCCTTGTAGATTGCCAAAATTGATGCATGTAGGGCGCTGCCGGGCATTGTCGGGATGCTTAGTTGGGCTGCCTGTTGCAAGTATTTGTGCTGACGTCGCTTGTAAAAAGTCTATTAGGTCCTTGCCGTTTCTGTCGCCTCTGGTAGAGCCCCCAACTTGGTGGTGCGCATTCCAGTCCCCGGCACCTAGGTATTTGGGACTTAGGCATCGGTCAACGCATTGCATTTCGTCATTAGACCAGGCGATGTTGGGCGGGAAGTATATGGTACCAATCTCTACTTTTCCTATTCCCGTCATCACAGTAGCCTTAGCCAGTTGGATAGAGGGAGAGCAGACCGGCGTGATTAGGAAGTGCTGTATGTCGTTCCGAATGAAAATTGCAGCACCACCGCGACCGCGGTTTGGGGGAGGATGATTTGCAGTGTAGCAGGAAAAACCGTAGAATTTATGTGAGTTAAGTGAGTGAGCTGCACGAACACCTCAATTTTGCGCAGTTTGTTGGATGCGCCTCTAGCGTTCCAACACATGATTTTAAGCTGTGGCCAACTCATTTCTGGGTACGCGAGTAAGTTCAGCATTTTGGGCTGCATGCGTACCATTTCTTGTTGCATTCTTGCAAGTCGACTTACTGTGTCGTTAAGTGATTTGATGGAGGCGATTAAAGCGCTCATCGTTGTCGCTTGCGGTGAGTTGCGTGGCTCAGGGTGCTGCTGCTGTAGTGATGTCGCTCCTTGCCCGTGGATATTTTGTAGTTGTTGCCATTGTCGTAGTCAATGCTGTAGCTGGGGTGGTCGGTGTACCTGTGGCGGTTGATGAGTTGCACCAAAGTACCCAACAGTTGGCCAGTCATACTGCGTAGGGCGATTACCACCAGCCATCTCGGCATATGAAAGTCCGACATTTTTTTTGCGGGGCCAAGAAGTCCATTTGATTGGTTGTTGGCGTGTGCAGTGCATAGTGGCAACTCTTGATGGAATAACAGTCTGTGCGGGCTACAAAAGACTGATATGCTGCACAGCCCCTGTAGTTCGCAGGAAGATCAAGGCCGCAGTAAGCACAAATGGCTCATGCAGATTCATCCAGTGTGCATTCCGCCGATTTATTTTCTTCAGCACATTTGCCGCAAACAAAGGTTTGTCGACAGTATCTTGCCGTATGTCTGAATTTTTGGCATCTGGCACACTGAGTCAGCTACTGATCTTGCTAAGTAGTTTACTCAATAGTTCACCGTTGCCCTACCAAGAATGTGACATTCTTCAGACCATATTTGTTGCAATCTGGAGAACGGGAGGTTATAGTGATTGGAGGGAGCTTGGACTTGGCTGGTGTGGCCGGCCTGTGGATTGGATGGTACACCGGTCCTTTTTTTTAGCGTTACTAACATAGTGTGTATCTGGGCCATTGCTGAGGCCTGACGCAACAGACATGCGCTCGGTGTCGTCGGTGTTATTGTATGCCTCCTCAAAGTCAGATTCTGAGTCACTACTGAGCACTGCTAATATTTTACTACCTGTGTACTGTTCAAGGCTGTCCTCATGAGGCGGCGATAGTGTACGGCCTTTTGTTTGGCTTGATGCTCTTGCGCTTGCGCGTCTGGGCCTTGTGTTGAGCTTCATCTAAGACAAAATAGCCAGTGTTGAAGTTGTTGACAGCATTGACATTTTTCGTCTGCTGCCCAGTGGATACCTGCGCTATTAGCGCTGCGATGCTGTTGTTGTTAGTGATGCTGTTGGTGTTTCTGGTCCCCGCAATTGGGCCAGCAGTGGAGTTGTTCTTCTTGGATTGCTTACTAATTGTAAACGACCACCAGAAGAGAAGATCGCGCAATTGGTAGCACGCAAGCACCGTTATGCGGACCGAATTTCAGCAACTAATGAGCTAAATTTCGGTCTCAGTCACCGTAAGGTTGAATGCACACACGCACTGTATTAATAAGACGCCGGCCGATGCAAGGCCGCTGGAGCCCTAAACAGAACTTCTAGATTATTATTAGTTTGTTAAATACGCTAGTTAATAGCTTTTATTAGTGCACTGCACAAGCAATGTGAACACATTAATTAATATTTGCCACCTGAGTGGACTTGTCCATTCATTATACTATGTTCCCGAAGGGATAAATAGTATATTGGGTTTGCGAAATGTCCGTCTGTCCGTATGAATGCAATTTTTACTCCCTGTACCCATAAAATGGGTAAAAGGGGGTATTGGATTTGTGCAAATGTCCGTCTGTCTGTCCGTCTGTCTGTCCGTATGTATGAACGCAAGGATCTCAGCAACTATAAAAGCTAGAGACACCAAATTTGGAATGTAGGTTCGTGTATAGCGGGAGCAGGTCAAGTTTGTTTCTGATCTCAGATATCTCCTCCCGTTCCCCCGCAATTCGATCAAAACGTTTTACAGCCACAGTTTTAAATATATAGCTTTGGGATTTGGCATGTACAATACTTTAGTCACTCTTAATATACTGTCAAAATTTCAAGTCGATCGGATAATAAACACGGAAGTTATTCAACGAACAAAATTCAGTACTGGAGCGAGGGGGGGAAGAAGAAGCACATCCACGACTTAAATTGCCTCGCGTACGCTGTGGCTCGCGTGTGTGCGGCTTTGTGTATGTGTGCGTGCATGTGTAAGTGAACGAACATATGATTGGAAGTCTTAGACCTGGGTACGGGGAGTTTTGTAGTCGGGTATACTCGACTATAGCATTCTTACTAGTTTTGCCTTTATCTTTAAGCTAGAGCAACCAAATTTGGTACACATGTTGGTGTATATCGTCAATTTATAAAGTGTCAAGATTGAAGAATTAAATAATACCTGGTCTATTGTTAGGAGGCCTAAACGTAACAAGTAAGAATGCTATAGTCGAGTATACCCGACTAAAAAACTCCCTGTACCCAGGTCAAAAATTTTCGATTACATCTTCGTACACTTACACATACACACACACATACACAATGACGCACACACACAACCGGCAGCAATGCGACAGCGCAAGCAAGGCACTTTAAATGGTGCCTCTGCTGCTTCTTCCCCCCTCGCTGCAGCTCTGAATCTTCTATTATGAATAACCTCCGTGTTTATTATCCGATCGACTTGAAATTTGGACAGTAGATTGAGAGTTACTTATGCATAATATATCCCAAATTCCACGGTTATATCTTTAAAAGTGTGGCTGTAAAACGTTTTGATCGAATTGCGGGGAAACGGGGGAAATATTTAAAATTGGAAACAAACTTGATGTGCATATGGTATACAGGAGGCTGCATTTTAAATTTGGTGTCTCCAGCTCTTATAGTTGCTGACATCAACGCGTTCATCCGGACAGACGGACACACACTTTTCGTGAGAATTGTGCCTTTGCTTCCGATAGACACTGCATTACCTACCTTTGTAAGGGACACAAAGTATTACCCGTTGACTCCGTGGTAAATACAGTGCCCATTGCCCAGCCGGCACCCTCGTAGAGCGTTCCGTTCGAGGATTTGCCACCATAATCTCCTAATCTTCATGAAATATCATGTATTTTAAATTGGTCCCCGCCCAAGAATCTGAAGCAGATTCGAGGATTTCTCTGAGTTTGTGGATGGTACCGTACCACGGTATGAAACTTGGCGCAGTTTCTTCTTTTTGCTGCAGGCAGTACATATGTCGGAACCGACCTGACCCGATCTCTATAACATATAGCTGCAATGATGTTTTTGTGTAAAAAACTTTTTTGTTTTTAAAGATATCCTCCCTTTGTTGTTGCAGTCTACTACTCGTATCACAGTAAATTTAACTTCAAATATGGTTAAATCATTTTTTTGTTGTAATAAGAAACTGTGAACACAGTAAATTGACCATAGAAATTGTTACTTTCACGTAATCTTTTTACACCCTGTACCCATAAAATGGATAAAAAGGGGGTATTGGATTTGTGCAAATGTCCGTCTGTCTGTCCCTATGAACGCGTCGATCTCAGCAACTATAAGAGCTAGAGACTCCAAATTTGGAATGTAGGTTATTGTATACCATACGCAGATCAAGTTTGTTTCCGATCTCAGATATCCCCCCCGTTCCCCCGCAATTCGATCAAAACGTTTTACAGCCACACTTTTAAAGATATAGCTTTGGAATTCTGCATGTACGATACTTCAGTTTACTTTACTTTACTTACTGTCCAAATTTCAAGTCGATCGGATAATAAACACGACAGTTATTCATCAAACATGAATCAGTACTGCTGCGAGGGGAAGAAGAAGCAGTACAGCCACCACTTAAAATGCCTCGCATGCACTGTCGCTTGTGTAAGTGCGTCTTTGTGTATGTGTAAGTGTAATTGTAAGTGTAAGAAGATGCGATCGGAAATTTTCGACCTGGTTACAGGGAATTTTGTTGTCGGGTATACTCTACTATAGCATTCTTACTTGTTACTTCGTGTTTTTTTGCTGCAGTGATCAATTGTGATTACAGGGAATCCAACCGATAAAGTGGTTAAAGGTAGTTTGTCGTTGGATTGATCTACTGTGCCTATAGTAAATCTAACTACAAATATTGTTCAGAGTATTTTGTCGTTGGATTGATCTACTGTGGCCTGCAGTAAATCTAATTGATGCATTTGTATGTACACTTTCAGGATATCATATTTAGACCAAGTATGGTCGGTATTGATTGATTGACAAACACAAACGTTTTTAGCAGAGGTCATTATGTCGACTTTGGGCATGATTCAAGCTCTGAAAGCAAAATATTTGCTGAGGGCCAAACAAAATTTGTCAACCTCTTTGGTGGCTGAGTTGACTAAGTCGATAGTTCGTCGAGGCAATTGAACTGCGGTCCCGTGTTCAAATCATACAAATACTTTCATTAATTTAAATAGAATTAATTGCACTTTGTTTACAAATTTGTGCATTTTTACCGGTAAATTTTGCTACCACAAAAATTCTGAAAATGCTCAAAATTGCTCTGGCACGTGTTTGTGTAATCTATATATCTAAAAGAGATCATGCTGACTGACTGACTGATTGGCAATCATCGCACAGCCCAAACCATAAGAGCTAGGATGCTGAAATTTTCACAAAAGCTTCCATCTATGATGAAAGTGCACATTAAGACGGGATTTTGGAAAATTCCACCCACAAGCGTGGAAAATCGCGGAAAACTGTTGTATGAAACTTTTTTGTTTACCATTCCAATCGGCTTCAAACTCATTTTCAAAGTACTACACAAAAATTAATTTGACACATATTTCAACGATTTTGGAAAATCCACCCCCATGGCGGAAAATGGGGGTCTCAAGATTGTTTGGGCGAAAGTCTAATTTCACTCCGATCACCTTCAAATTCGTTTTCGAAGCTCTTCGCGTAAAATAATTCAACACGTGTATCAGCGATTTAGGGAAATTCAACCACATGGTCGGAAAATCGGTAGAAAAGTCTGACGTTCGACATTTTTAATTTTCATGCGATTGGCTTCAAACTCATTTTCATGGAAATACCCATAAACATAATAGGTGCGGTGTCCAAAGATATTGAAAAATCTACCCCCAAGGTCGGAAAATTCGTGGAAAACTGTTGTAGGAAACTCTTTTGATTATCGTCCGATTGATCAAACTCATTTTGAAAGCTCTACACACTAAATAATTTGACACATGTATCACCGATATTAGGAAATTCAGCCCCATGGTCGGAAAACCGGCGGAAACTCTGGCATTCGACATTTTTCATTTTCAGGCGATTGAGTTCAAACTCATTTTCATTTGAAAAATCCACCCCTGCGGGCGGGAAAATCAAGGTGCGCTATTTTGATGTATTTCTTAAGATGGACGAAGGTTGACAAATTCAACATAATGCATTTTAATCTAAGTTATTACTATTATTGTGGGTTGGCGCATTTCTAAACGACAATTTCGGTTAGATTTACTGTAGCAACAGTTCTCTTTTCGCAACGTTTTACGTAACATTTACTGTAGAATTCGGTTAGTTTTACCGATTTTGTGGGTTGGCGCATTTCTAACCGACAATTTCGGTTAGATTTACCACAGATTTTTTTGTGTGTAAGATCGACGCGTCGCAACACGGACGGTATGGGCCAGATCGGCTCGACTTTGATACTGACCATGAATATATATATACTTTATAATGTAAGAGATGTCTGCTCCCTTCTGTTACATACATTTGCTCAGATTTAATACATTTTAACCATTTAATGGGTACAATAAGTAAAAGTTGACAGGCTATATTATACCCAAAACCGATTCTGCCTCTCGGTACCAAGTGCTCACAGCGACAAACGCACGAATGCACAATCAGAATTTGTCTGTAAACAAAGCATTCGGCTCAGAACACGCAAATACAAAAGGATTTTGCGTCTCATACCTACATATGTACTTGTATTCGAACTTTTCTGCTTCTGCGTGCTTGGTGTTCTTACCAACAAATACTACCTGCCGAAAGCTTTGTTTACAAGTACTCAATTTTTTTGTAAGGGTTACCGAGGTGACTCGAACATAGTCATGCGGATAGTCAATCAGTCAGTCAGTCACTCAGTATATAGACTAACTTAGTCTCATTAAAATAATTTATTTAGCAATCCCTATACTTGTATGCGATCACACAAATATTTATCGTGTACATAGTCGTTTATGTTGGAACATTTGTTATTTCAAGGGGTTTTTTTTTCCGCTACTGTGGGAAACTTGCGGCTTATCAGGCGGCCAAAGAATAATATAAAATAAATAAAACATTAAGTGGGAAACTCCCGACTGCTATATGCTCTGTTGTTATTCTCGGCGGAGAAAGTAAGCGCGACAAAAAGGGGTATGATCTCTTCTAGCAAGGATATTAAGGAGAGAAAAAATTTGGTGACGTAGTTCTAGCGGTTAGGAAGATGTATATGGTTGCCATAAAATTTAAATCTTTGCTATAATAAAGTGGGAGAGTTTGCTGAATTTCGACAGTCTATACCAATATGCATATGTACGAACAGACACACTGGCATTGAATAATCCTAATACACATACTCTATTATCCCCTTACTAAAAACAATAATCTAAAAGGGCTTTGAAAACGCTTCCTCTGCTGTGAAATTGAAGCCAGTCGGAAAATAAGCCCCCAAGTTAGTTAACAAACTATTCGCTCTTAAACGAGCAATGGGGAGCAGCAGCGCAGCTACCACCTGAACTGCCCTGCAATACCGCTGAATTGCTTTATTTGTGTGTGGATACAGTTTATCTCGCAGTCGGGTTCACTCGACTAGACCATTCTCACTAGTTCTCTTTGGGCAAAGAGTATGAATGCGACATACATATGCAAAAATGGACATATCACTTGCTGATTATATTGAAGGTCAAGCAGAACGTAAAAAATTTTTCCCATGCAGATACATATGTCTATATAAGTACATATGTTCATAATACTGTGTGTGAACTTTGGATATGTTTCTCGAAAGTAATGCTAAAATGCCGTATTCTTCTAAGTGTGCATATTGCTCTTACCCTTTGACAAATAGTATCAAGATGCGCCCTACGCATTTTTACTTCCTGTGCCTATAAAATGTGTAAAAAGGGGGTACTACATTTTTGCACAGGCAAATGTATGTGACAGGCATCTTCGAGCTTATAAAGTATATATATTCTTAATCAGTTAAAAGGAAATTCGATTTGGCCATGCCCGTCTGTCAGGATGAGCGCGTCGATCTCAGCAACTATAAGAACTAGAGACATCAAATTTGGAATGTAGATTTCTGTTACCATATGCAGATCAAGTTCATCTCTTCGTCTATGTGTGTGTCTATGCTTAAGTGTACGCAGATGCGATCGGTAATTTTCGACCTGGGTACAGGGAGTTTTGTAGTCGGGTATACTCGACTTTAGCATTCTTACTTGTTTTTCAATATAATCAGCCCCAAGTCCGGACCACTCTTGATGCAATGCCTCTCGCAGGTGGTTTCTATTGCTTATGTGGTGCTTTCGAATTTTGCGCTAAGAAATGGATCCTTGTCCACCAAATGCTGTATTTGGCGCTTGTCGCGATCTGAAAGTGCAGATGGTCGGCCAGATTGGGTATTATTTTTGATACGCCCTTCGTATTTAATCTTAACTCGTTAAAATGCGTCTGGACATTGTTGTGGCTATCTCTGCATACGATTTTTGCCCCGTTGTGTAGAGCTGAAAGATCCGCCCACGTTCTTCTAGGGTTAATTCCTTACGCGGCTTTTTTACTCCCTGTACCCATAAAATGGGTAAAAAGGGGGTATTTGATCTGTGCAAATGTATGTAACAGGCAGAAGGAGACATCTCCGACCCTATAAAGTATATATATTCTTGATCAGTATCAAAAGAGATTTCGATTTGTCCATATCCGTCTGTCCGTCTCTACGAACGCGTCGATCTCAGCAACTAAGTTAAGAGCTAGAGACACCAAATTTGGAATGTAGGCTCCTGTATACCATACGCAGAACAAATTTGTTTTCAATTTCAAATATCTCCCCCCGTTATCCCGCAATTCGATAAAAACGCTTTACACCAACAATTTTAAAGATATAGCTTTGGGACTCGGCATGTATAATACTTCAGTCACTTTTAATCTACTGTAAAAATTTCAAGTTGAACGGATAATAACACGATAGTTATTGACGAAAGAAGATTCAGTGCATCAGCAAGGGGGGAAGAAGAAGCACAGCCACAACTTAAAATGCCTCCCTTACGCAGTGGCTCGTGTGTGTGCGGCTTTGTGTATGTGTGTATGTATGTGTAAGTGGACAAAGATATGATTGAAAGTCTTAGACCTGGGTACAGGGAGTTCCGTAGTCGGGTATACTCGACTAGAACATTCTTACTTGTTTATTATAAAATTTGCAAATTTCGTCCAGCTTAATCAATGCACACCAACTTTTATGAATTTAAAGGATTTTGCACACATGTTTCAAAAATCCCCGCTATTTTTAAGAAGAACGTTGGCAAGCTAAAGTAAGTAGACTTATGTTGACGCAAATGAATGAATAATTTTGTTTTTATTAATAATTTAAGATATAGTTAGAATTTCTCGAAGGGAAAAAGTATATTGAGTTTGCGAAATGTCGGTCCGTCCGTCTGTCCGTATGAACGCAATTTTTTTCCACACCCTTGAAGCTAGAACAACCAAACTTGGTACACATGTTGATGTATATTCTCAATTTAGAAAGTATCAAGATCGACATCATAAATTTGTTGACACCGCCACCCCCTCTTCCGTAAATCATCACATGCTATTCCCAAAACACGTTTTTCTCAGGGCAAATCTCCTACTGCATACGGACTAATGTTCTCCCCCTAGACAAATCTGCATTAAAAATTTTTGGATCCCCCACCCCCTCACCATCAAAGGAGCAAAATCTATATCTCCCACACCTGTACACGTAGAGGTCACGAAATTTGGCATACAGACTAATGTTCACCCCCTTGACATTTTGCATCAAAAAAGACAGAACGGCTCTCTTCGGAGTACCGAAGCTATATACCCTATCAACAATGGTTTTTATACAAAATTCAATTTTAATCTGATTGTTCCTATGGGAGCTATATGGTCCAATATTGATCAAATTGTAGGAAACTATTTGAAGTATAATAAAACTGTCACTTAGTTGGGGTGTAATACAAAAAATATTTTATCCGAAAACTCATTTTCACCCGATGCTATGGCAGCTATGTATGTGATATAGTGGTCAGATTTTCTCCAAATTTGGTCAGTTTGTATAAACTCGGTTAACGTAAGTTTGGTAAAGATACATTCATAAACAAAAAAGCTTTTCGTACAGAAACATAGCTGTCGACCGATAATTCCTATGGCAGCATATATGTTATAGTGCTCCGAACCGGCCGGTCCCGACATATGTACAGCCTGCAGCAAAGAATAGGGTCTGTGCCAAGTTCCATTAAGATAGCCTTAAAACTGCGAAACTAGTTTGCATAGAAACAGACGGACAGGTGGATATTGCTTTATCGACTCGGCTATTCATGCTGATTCAGAATAGATATACTTTGATGGGTTGGTCTCCTTCTGACCATTACACATTTCGAGACAAAATTATAATACCTTTAGCTAGGGTATAAAAATCTATACAAAGAATCATCTGGACACATATTTCACCGATTAAGGTAAAGCTGGGGTAATACCATCTGGTATTTTAACCTATATTGACAACCTTAGCTTTTTACGACGTTGAAATTACAACAATGACCTTATACAGAAATGCCTTGTCAATGTGTTTAAAAGCTGTATTGACTGCACCGTACACTGCATCGACTGCACTGTACACTGCATCGTCCGGCGTAATCTAGTGAAATTTGTGTGCAGAAACGTTTTTACTAAATTTGTAGTCAAGACACAAACCAGTTTCGAGATTGCGCCGCCCTCTAGCGATTTTCTTAGTAAACATTTAAGTCCGCATTTAGACGATGATTTAAACTCGCGAGTTTAACTAATGAGTTTATGGCTTGTAGGGAAGAGGGGTGGCGGAGCAAGCGAGTCGTACAAAAACTCATGATCAGTCTTGATTTTTTTGAGCATTTTTGCTCTGGTCAGCGATAACTAAAATCAGAGTTGCAATGCAACAGAAAATCAATTGCATTGTGTGATTTAAAACTCACCGTCTAAATGCAAGTGATTTTTTACTCCCTGTACCCAAATGGGTAAATAGGGGGTATTGGATTTGTGCAAAAGTATGTAACAGGCAGAAGGAGGAATCTCCGACCCTATAAAGTATATATATTTTTGATCAGTATCAAAAGAGATTTCGATTTGGCCATGTCCGTCTGTCTGTATAAACGCGTCGATCTCAGCAGTTATAAGAGCTAGAGACACCAAATTTGGAATGTAGGTATACCATACGCAGCTCAAGTTTGTTTCCGATCTCAGATATCTCCCCCCGTTCCCCCGCAAATCGATCATAACTTTTTACAGCCACACTTTTAAAGATATAGCTTTGGGATATGCAATGTACAATACTTAAGTCACTCTTAATTTACTGTCAAAATGTCAAGTTGAGCGGATAAGTCGGAAATTATTCAACAAACAAGATTCAGGACTTTAGCGAGGGGGGGGGGGGGAAGAAGCCGCACAGCCACGACTTAAAATGCTTCGCTTGCGCTGTTGCTTGTGTGTGTGCGTCTTTGTGTATGTGTTTCTATGCGTAAATGTACGAAAAAACGATCGGAAATTTTCGACATTCTTTTGCACAAATCTAATACCCCCTTTTTACTCATTTTATGGGTACAGGGACTAAAAACAACGGCGATGACTTATCGATAACTTAAATCAGAGCTGCAAGCCAACATAAAATCAATTGAATTGCGTGATTTAAGACACACCGTCTAAATCAAGTAATTTTTTTGAGTAGTTTTCAAGAAGAAGAATGAAACAACCAGTCATCGTCTAAATGCATTACTAGTTGGCCGGTAATGAAGTTTTCTTAAAAAAATTTTTGATGCAGATCTGTCAGGAATCTTAACTTTAGTGTGTATGCCAAATTTGGTAACTCTAGCTTTAAAAATGTGGAAGATACAGGTTTTCCCCAAATTTTGGGGGAGGGGGTGGGGGTGGGGGGCTGATCTTGACACTTTATAAACTGACGATATACACCAACATGTGTGCCAAATTTGGTTGCTCTAGCTCAAAGATAAAGGCAAAAAAATTGCGTTCATACGGACAGACGGACATTTCGCAAACCCAATATACTATTTTTCCCTTCGGGAACATAGTATAAAAAGATTGTTGTTTTGGCAGCTATATTTTTAGGTGAGACACTAACCAGTTTGGAGACTGTGGCGCCCTCCATCGATTTTGTTAGAAAGTATTCAACGCGCACTGGAGATTATTTCTATCTATATATATAAACAAGTAAGAACGTTGCAGTCGGCGGTGGCGTCCGACGGCGGACGCACCCGACTGCAGAATACTATGTTCCCAGTCCTATGTATATAATATGGTTATTTGTGAGTTCAGAAAGAAACGCGATTTTGCTCCTTTGGGTGCGTGGGGGTGGGGGGTGTCCAAAAATTTTTGATGCAGATCTGTCAGGAATCTCAACTTTAGTGTGTATGCCAAATTTGGTGACTCTAGCTTTAAAAATGTTGAAGATACAGGTTTTCCCCAAATTTTGGGGGAGGGGGTGGGAGTGGGGGGCTGATCTTGACACTTTATAAACTGACGATATACACCAACATGTGTACCAAATTTGGTTGCTCTAGCTCAAAGATAAAGGCAAAAAAATTGCGTTCATACGGACAGACGGACAGACGGACGGACGGACAGACGGACAGACGGACATTGCGCAAACCCAATATACTATTTTTCCCTTCGGGAACATAGTATAAAAAGTTCGTGCTGACTGACTGACTGACTGATTGGCAATCATCGCACAGCCCAAACCATAAGAGCTAGGATGCTGAAATTTTCACAAAAGCTTCCATCTATGATGAAAGTGCACATTAAGACGGGATTTTGGAAAATTCCACCCACGAAAGTGGAAAACCGTGGAAAACTGTTGTATGACACTTTTTTGTTTACCATCCAATCAGCTTTTTCAGAGATCTACACAAAAATTAATTTGACACATATTTCATCGATTTTGGAAAATCCACCCCCATGGCGGAAAATGGGGGTCTCAAGGTTGTTTGGGCGAAAATCTAATTTCACTCCGATCACCTTCAAATTCGTTTTCAAGTTCTTCACGTAAAATAATTCGACACGTGTATCAGCGATTTTGGGAAATTCGACTACATGGTTGGAAAATCGGTGGAAAAGTCTGGCATTCGACATTTATAATTTTTATGCGATTGGCTTCAAACTCATTTTGAAGGTTCTATGGGCAGAAATAATAGGCACGGTGGTCAAAGATTTTGGAAAATCTACCCACAAAGTTGGAAAATTCGTGGAAAACTGTTGTATGAAACTTTTTTGACTATCGTCCGATTGGCTTCAAACTCATTTTCAAAGCTCTTCACATTAAATAATTTGACACTTGTATCAGCGATTTTGGGAAATTCGACCACATGGCCGGAAAATCGGTCGAAAATTCTGGCATTCGACATTTTGAATTTTCATGCGATTGGCTTCAAACTCATTTTCGAGGTTCTATAGGCTGAAATAATAGGCGCGGTGGTCAAAGATTTTGAAAAATCTACCCCCAAAGTCGGAAAATTCGTGGAAAACTGTTGTATGAAACTTTTTTGATTATCGTCCGATTGGCTTCAAACTCATTTTCAAAGCTCTTCACATTAAATAATTTGACACGTGTATCAGCGATTTTGGGAAATTCGACCACATGGTCGGAAAATCAGTGGAAAAGTCTGGCATTCGACATTTTTAATTTTCATGCGATTGGCTTCAAACTCATTTTCAAGGTTCTATGGGAAAAAAATAATAGGCGTGGTGGTCAAAGATTTTGGAAAATCTACCCCCAAAGTCGGAAAATTCGTGGAAAACTGTTGTATGAAACTTTTTTGATTATCGTCCGATTGGCTTCAAACTCTTTCAAAGCTCTTCACATTAAATAATTCGACACGTGTATCACCGATTATTGGTAATTCAGCCCTATGCTCGGAAAATATGTGGAAGTCTGTCACTCGACATTCTTAAATTTTATGTGATTGGCTGCAAACTCATTTTCAAGGTTCTACCCAAACACATAATAGGCGCCTTGTCCAAAGATTTTGGAAAATCTATCCCTAAGGTCGGAAAATACGCGTAAAACTGTTGTATGAAATTTTTTTGATTATCCTCCAATTTACTTCGAACTTATTTTCAAACTGCTGTTTATCATTCAATCATTTTGAAACTTATTTTCAAAGAACCTCACATTAAATAATTCGTCACATGTGCTACCGATTTCGAAAAATACACGTGGCCTTATACTAATTTCCAAATATAAATACAAAACCCTCGGTACTTTGCGGGTAAGACAGCGGGCGGAAAACAGTTGGAAAGATTGAATTTGGATTCTTAGTAGTATTGTTGGCTTAAAATGCCAAATGATTTTGGAAAATCTACTCCGTGTCGCCACGGGCGGGAAATGGAAGTCAAGGACAAATGAGTGGGACATTTTTTTTTTTCAAAGACATTTTCATATCCCTACACTGAAAACATTAGTCACGTGGCTCAACTATTTAGTTGTATTTCTTACGGTTGACGAAAGCAGTCAAATTAAAAAAAAAAAAATGCTTTTTCATTTAAATATTTCCCCGGGCAAGGCCGGGATATTACCTGCTAGTACTTTAATATTTGTATATATGTATGTATATTGCTGGCTTTCCGGTAAAATATTTTTCTTGAAATTAAGTATTTTCAAATGGGACTTGAAACAAAGAAATGACGACGATAAATGTATGCCCATGCAGAAATATCTTTCATATAACCCCTCCAAGCACTGTACAAATTCTCCCGCTTGCACGAACTGCAGTCAAGAATATGTATACTTTATAGGGTCGGAAATGTCTTGTTCTCTCTGTTACATACAATTGCACAGATCCAATACCCCCTTTTTACCCATTTTATGGGTACAGGGAGTAAACAGTATCATTTCAAAGTGTATCTTAAATTATTAATAAGAAACAAGAATTATTCATGTATTTGTGTCAACAAAAGTCTACGTACTACTACGACTACTTACTACTTATATAAACTAATCTATATATATAAAAGAGTTCATGCTGACTGATTGGCAATGATCGCACAGTCCAAGCCATAAAAGCTAGGATGCTGAAATTTTCACAGTAGGTTCCATCTATGATAAAAGTGCACACTTAGACGGGATTTTAGAAAATTCCACCCACATGCGTGGAAAATCGCGGATAACTGTTGTATGAAACATTTTTGTTTACCATACAATCGACTTCAAGCTCATTTTTAAAGAACCACACAAAAATTAATTTAATAGTTCTTAAATTTTGAAAAATCCACCCCAATGGGCGGAAAATGGGGGTCTCAGGATTGTATGGTCGAAAGAGTAATTTTAGTCCGATCACCTTCAAATTCATTTTCAAAGCTCTTCACGTAAAATAATTCGATACATGTATAAGCGATTTTGGGAAATTCAACCACATGGTCGGAAAATCGGTGGAAGACTCTGGCATTCGACATTTTTAGTTGTCGTGCGATTGGCTTCAAACTCATTTTCAAAGTTCTACACAAAGACAGAATGGACTTGGTGGTCAAAGATTTTGGAAAATCTACCCCCAAGGTCGGAAAATTCGCGGAAAACTGTTGTATAAATCTTTTTTGATTATCGTCCGATTGACCTCAAACTCATTTTGAAAGCTGTACACACTAAATAATTTGACCATTGTCGGAAAATTTGTGGAAAACTCTGGCATTCGACATTAATAATTTTCACGCGATTGGCTTCAAACTCCTCTTCAAGTTTCTATGGGCAACAAGAAAAAATGCTATAGTTGAGCATACCCAATTTCAAAACTCCCTGTACCCAGATCAAAAATGTCGTATCGCATCTTCGTTAGCTTACACATACACACACACACATACACACATACACACACACACACATACACATACACAAAGACACATACATACGCGGCACAAGCGACAGCGCAAGCGAGGTATTTTAGGTGTCTGTGCTTCTTCCCTCCGCGCTGCAGTACTGAATCTTGTTTGTTAAATAACTTCCGTGTTTATTATCCGATCAACTTGAAATTTGGAGAGTACATAGAGAGTGACTAAAGTATTGTACATGCCAAGTCATAAAGCTATAACTTAAATTTTTTTACTGCAAAGCTTTTTTATAGAATAGAGTGGGAATGGGGGTCAATATTGGTTAACATACTAGCTGCATCGTTTGCACTGTACACTGCATCGAGTGCACTGTACACTGCATCGTCCGGCGTAATCTAGTGAAAATTGTGGGCAGAAATGGTTTTAATAAATTTGTAGTCAAGACACAAGCCAGTATTGAGATTGTGCCGCACTCCAGCGATTTTCTTAGTAAATATTTAAGTCACACCGGGAATTATTTCTATACTTTTACAAAGATATATATGTATATTACTGGTTTGCCGGTAAGGTATTTTTCTTGAAATTAAGCATTTTCAAATGGGCTTCGACTCAAAATAAAGAATTGTCGAAGATATATGTATGTATACCCATGCAGAAATGTATATCATATGACATATAATTATTGAAAGGATTGTTCTTCTGCCAGCTACATATATCTTTAGGTAAGACACAAACCAGGTTAGAGATTGTGGCGCCCTGCAGAGATTTTCTTTGTAAATATGCGGGTCACACTGGAAATTATTTCTATACTTTTACACATGTGTATTAGTCCGCATTTAGACGATAATTTAAACACGCGATTTTAACTAACAAGTTTTTTGCTTGCTAGGAAGAGGGGTAGCGGAGCAAGCGAGTCGTACAAAAACTCATGATCGGTCTTGTCTTGATTTTTTTGAGCATTTTTGCGCTGGTCAGCGATAACTAAAATCAGAGTTGCAATGCAACAGATAATCAATTGTATTGTGTGATTTAAAACTCACCGTCTAAATGCAAGTGATTTTTTACTCCCTGTACCCAAATGGGTAAATAGGGGGTATTGGATTTGTGCAAAAGTATGTAACAGGCAGAAGCAGACATCTCCGACCCTATAAAGTATATATATTCTTGATCAATATCAAAAGAGATTGCGATTTGGCCATGTCCGTCTGTCTGTCCGTCTGTATGAACGCGTCGATCTCAGCAACTATAAGAGCTAGAGACACCAAATTTGGAATGTAGGTTCCTGTGTACCATACGCAGATCAAGTTTGTTCCCGAGCTTAGATATCTCTCCCCGTTCCATCGAAACTCGTTCAAAACGTTTTACAGCCACACTTTTAAAGATATAGCTTTGACATGTATAATACTTTAGTTACTCTTAACCCACTGTCAAAATTTCAAATCGATCGGATAATAAACACAGAAGTTATTCAACGAACAAGATTCAGTACTTAAGCGAGGGGGAAAGAAGCAACACAGCCACGTCTTAAAATGCATCGCCTGCGCTGTCGCGTGTGCTGTCGCTTGTGTGTGTACGGCTTTGTGTATGTGTAAGTGCACGCAGATGCGATCGGAAATGGTAACCATCGTAAATGGTAACCTTATTTTGAAGGGAAGCTTATTTTTTAGCGACAACAGCCACGACATCTTCGCCGCCTTTGTAAGTATGGTTTTCTGCAGCATTGTCGTATGCCCAGCAAAGTTAAGGTGTCTATCCAGAATGACCCCAAGATATTTGTATTGCGATTCGTGTTTGAGGATTGAACCAAGCATTCTAATTCCAGGACAATATCCAATTCTTGTTGCGAATGCCATGTTCGCACATTAACTTCAATGTTCCAATTACGGGCCCATATCTCAAAACGCCTGACATACTATTGCTGCAAGGTAGACTGTGTATATAGAGTACAAAGTTGGTCCAAGGACTCTACCTTGCGGAACTCCAGCGCATATCGGGGTCTCTGAGGATTTGGCACCATCGACAATTACACAGAACGATCTGTCAGCCAAGTAGCTGCTTACCAGCTGAAATAATTGTGGGACAATAAATGAATATCCATGCATAAATAGTTTTCATATAACAAATATGTTTTGTTGATGAAATATATGAATACCCATGCAGAAAGGTTTTTCATAAAACAAATAAATAATTAAAAAGATTGTTCTTTTTGCAGCTATATTTTTAGGTGAGACACAAACCAGTTTGAAGACTGTGGCGCCCTCCATCGATTTCCTTAGAAAGTATTCAACGCGCACTGGAGATTATTTCTATACTTTAATATAGTATGTATGTATGTATATTGCTGGCTTGCCGGTAAAATATTTTTTTTTAAATTAAGTATTTTTAAATGGGGCTTGAAACAAAGAAATGACGACGATAAATTTATGCCCATGCAGAAATATCTTTCATATAACACCGCCAAATCCCGGGCCGGACTAAGGTGTCATCCGGACTGTGCCGAGAGTCAGCCTGGCTGAGGCCCCGGGTTAAAAACAAGCTCAGTCTTGAACGTGTGGGCTCAGGCAAGTGGCGACCGCCTGTTCTAACCAGCCTTACCCGGGTATGGCGGATCTCTGCCCGGGTGGACGGTATATTTCTCCGCAACTCGTGGGAACAATGAGGAAGAACAATAATAATATTTTAAAATCCCCGCAGGATATCCCAGCGGCCGATGTCGCAAGACATCATGAGGAGCGGCTTCTAGACAGGGAGAGGCCCTCAGTGGTAGACCAACCTCCACATCCGGCTTCGATCAATAGGAGAGTGCCGCATGCACCGCAGGGTCATGTGCGTGGAGCACATGGCCAACAAGCATGGCAGGCCACTGCGTCGGCAGAAGCGCGCGGAAGCTCGGCCGGACCATCCCGACCGATGCGACCGCCGCTGAAAGCCGACAGACAGGGGCATCAACAGCCGCAGCGGCAGAAGAAAAAAGAAATTCTCCCTCCGCGCGGCCAACCGGGGGGGCTGGACGACCCCGAACCGGCGCAATTTGTGTGGTTCGCGGGTCAAGTGGTACCTGAGGTACCTCCAGCAAGGGCACCCTCCGGAAGAGGCCCTAAGAAGGGCTACGGAGCCGAAGGCAGCGCCGGAGCAAGCCAGAGCACCCGCTCCAAAACGCTTGAACAGCAGCCTCACGCCGCCGACCGGGACGCCAAAAAGGGCGTGCACCTCGAAGGCGCCGCAAGGAGTAACACCCGCTAGGGCTGAGCAAGCGGCAGTGGATCACCCCCGCACGTCCCAAGCGGCAGCTGCTGCAGCAGTAGTAGCACCTCCCCCAACAGCGCATACCCAACCTCGCGCGTCGTACGCCACGATTGCAAAGAAGGTGAAGGTGGCTGTGTTGCCTGTGGATTATCCCCAGGTAATCCTCAACCACAGGGAATTATCCGCGCTTGAGGAGGCCATCCTCGACGAGATCGAAGTCGCAGGATGGGACACTGCACTCTCCTACACTGGCATTCATTTCCGTGTAGGCCACCTTGTCGTCGATTGCACCGACGAGGGGTCAGCTGATTGGCTGATGAGCGCAGCGCCGAGGCTACACTCCTGGAAGGGTGTACCACTCCACGTAAGGACAGGCGAAGGCATACCCTCGCCACATAACATAACGGTCTTCTGTCCAAGAAGCGCGGATCGGTCAACCAATGCTTTGCTGAGTCTGCTGAGGAATCAGAACAAAATCGAGTCCGATTCGTGGAGGGTATTGTCCCGGAGGAATGAGGGGGGTGGAGCCCTCTTCGTCATAGGGATTGACGAGGTGTCACGGGACACAATGGTGGAAAGAGGGCACCAGCTCTTCTTCCGCTTTGGGACGATCCCCGTGAGCGGCCTAAAGAGGCCAAAGAAAAAGGCGGAAGACAAAGCCATTGGCCCAACCTAAAAGGCCTCTACACAAGGGACTCAAAGGTAGTATATGAGCATACGAGCACATCTCCAAGAACCTGTATAATGGTAAGGAAAGGCATTAACTACACTATCCTTTCAGAATTCCTGACCCGGGACTGCGTCCCAATCACAGTCCAGGCGTTAGGAACTGCCACCACAATAGTGGTAGCGTCGGCGTACTTCGCAGGAGATGAGCCCTGCCCACCCCCAGAAGTGTGCGGTCTGGTGGACGCATCGACTGCCGATCATCGTGGGATGCGACGCCAACGCGCACCACGTTGTATGGGGAAGTAAGGATATCAACCCCAGAGGTGAGTGCCTACTTGATTTTTTATTCAAATATAACCTAGAGATAGGAAATGTCGGATCTTCACCGACATTTGTAAATAGAATCAGAGAAGAAGTATTGGACATTACCCTGATAAGCCCGTCCCTCAAGCCACACATACGGGACTGGCATGTATCACTAGAGGAGACCATGTCAGACCACAGAACAATCCTATTCAACCTTAAGGCGAATATGGATACTAGCACAGCTATTCGTAATCCTAGGAAAACGAACTGGGAACTCTACAAGAGAAACCTATCTCTCGAGCTAACCAGGTACGTGACTGGTATACCCAAACACCCACTGGAGCTTGAGAGGTATATTAATAGTCTCAATAGTAGCATATTATATGCCTTTGAAAGTAGCTGTTCCCTAGGTACACAACGTAGGGAAACAGACGCCCCATGGTAGAACGATCGCCTCGAAAAGCTGCGCGTTACCACCCGTCAACTCTTCAATAGAGCGAAGAGAGATGACACCTGGGACCTTTACCGTCAGAGTCTTACCTCCTACAACAAGGAGTTAAGGAAGGCTAAACGGAAGAATTACAGAGACTTCTGTGAATCCATAGAAAGTGTGAATGAGGGCGCCCGACTGCACAAAGTGCTCTCAAAACGGGCGCCTGTGGCCAATACGACCCTCAAAATGAAAGATGACTCCTTCACCTCCAATAATATGGGGAAATTGGAACTACTTTTCGAAACGCACTTCCCGGGGAGTACCCCTATTGTGGATGACTGCGTCGAACCTGCCGCTCAACCCAGGCCACGTACCATAGATTGGGCAACTGCAAAATCTATAGTAACGACGGAGAGACTAAAATGGGCCCTTGCAACGTTTCAGCCCTACAAGTCACCAGGCCTGGATAGAATCTCACCTATCTTCCTACAGCAAGAACAGGATCAACTCCTTTCAAGCCTGAGGAAAATAATGACAAGTAGCCTAGCGCTGGGTCACATACCCAGTGCCTGGAGCAGAGCTAGGGTGGTCTTCATCCCCAAGGCAGGGAAGAAAGACATCACCAACCCCAAGTCCTTCAGACCCATCAGCTTAACATCGTTTTTATTAAAAACGTTAGAAAAGCTGGTGGACAACAATATTAGAAGCACTCTGCTAAAGCAGAACCCGCTGCAGCCAGCACAGCACGCATACAGAGCAGGTCGTTCTACAGACACAGCACTATACCAACTGCACAGATCGCTGAGGAAAGCAGTTGATACCAAGGAAGTGGCTATCTGCGCCTTCCTAGATATAGAGGGTGCCTTCGACAATACGTCTCACGACGCTGTCCATGCATCTTTACGTAGGAAGGGGGTAGGTGCGGAAATTAGCAGATGGATTCATTCACTGCTTAGAACCAGACAGGCCACAGCAACAGTGGGGGATAGCACTGTTACAGTCACAACTAAGAGAGGGTGTCCCCAAGGGGGCGTATTGTCTCCCTTGCTATGGAGCATTCTAGTCGATGAGCTACTGGATAGGCTATCTAGCAAAGGTTTACAATGCCAAGGGTATGCTGATGATATAGTTATCATAGCCCAAGGCAAGTTTGAGGAATCACTCTGCGATATAATCCAACTAGGATTAAAGACGACATACGACTAATGTAAGGAGGTTGGTCTCAACCTGAACCCTTCCAAAACAGTCGTAGTCCCCTTCACAAGAAGGTACAAATTGCAGAGGATGAAGCAAATAGTACTAGCAGGAACTACCTTAGTAACCAGCAGGGAGGTTAAGTACCTATTAGTAACCCTTGATAGCAAATTAAACTTTGCATCACGTGTTAAGAATACAATGGATAAGTGCTCTAGGGCACTATATACCTGCAGAAGTATAGCTGGAAAATCGTGGGGCACAGCGCCCCATATAATAAGATGGCTATATCTTATGATAGTTAGGCCGATGATCACGTATGGGGTCATCGCCTGGGGGGACAGAGCACAGCTCGTCACCGTGCAGAAGCAACTACAAAGACTACAGAGAATGGCCTGCGTCTACATGACAGGAGCAATGCGCACCTGTCCGACAGCGGCCCTAGAAGTCTTAATGGAGCTAACTCCACTCAATCACACGATTGAACTCCAACGAAAGGCAACCCTTCTCAGAATATCATCTATAGGAGTGGGTAAGAATGGTATTAGCAGGGAAGATGCTAACATATTAGAAAGAGAACTCCCCCTACTCATGCAACCGAGGGATGAGATGACGGTCGAGCTACTCTTCAAGCGTCACTTCGAAGTTCACCTGTGCAACAAAAAGAACTGGACGTGTCTAGAAGACATACATCCCATGGAGAATCACACAGATACACCAGCATCTTCCAAGCTGAGGCGCCATCAGGAGATGTGCTGAATTCAACATCCAACGAAACTATCAGAGCAGAAGCATAGCCATACTCTCTGATAGCCAAGCAGCAATTAGCGCTTTAAGCAGCCCAAAAATCTCGTCGAAGTTGGTTCGAGAAGTGCGAACCAAATTGGACCAACTAGGCAGGAAAAATAGGCTTGCCCTCAGATGGATCCCAGGGCACAAAGATATACCCGGGAACGAAGCAGCTGATGAACTGGCTAAGTTAGGAGCAGGAAAACCTCTGGTAGGCCCAGAACCGTTCTGTGGCATAGGAAGACATACAATAAGAGAACATCTTAGGATAGAAGAGGACAACAGAAGGTAGTCAAGCTGGAGAAATACACCAGGTCTACGACAGGCCAAGTCACTCTTAGGAAACTATAATCTCAAAAGATTCAAGCAATTAATACCATTGGGGAAGAATACACTTAGAATAGTCACCGGCCTTCTGACTGGGCACTGTAGACTGAGCAACCACCTAAGCAAACTAGGAATTGTAAGAAGCGGAACATGCATATTCTGTGAAATGGAGGCTGAAACCTCATCACACATACTAACAGACTGCACTGCCCTTGCCAGAAGAAGAAACAGGTACCTGGGTGGGTTTTTCCTTCAGACAAACGATATAGGTACACAAGATCCGACCAAGATCCTTGCATTCGTGCAGGAGATAGGGTTGATGAGTGAGCTTTAGGCTTAGAAGGGGACACAATAGATCTCATAGGTCGCAGTGCAACGCCCCATCACTAATAATAACACCGCCAAGCACTGTAAAAATTCCCCCGCTTGCACGAACTGCAGTCAAGAATATGTATATTTGATAGGGTCGGAAATGTCTTGTTCTGCCTGTTACATACATTTGCACAGATCCAATACCCCCTTTTTGCCCATTAACAAAATCATTTCAAACTGTATCTTAAATTATTAATAAGAAACAAGAATTATTCATGTATTTGTGTCAACAAAAGTCTATGTACTCGTACTACTTATATAAACTATTCTATATATATAAAAGTGTTTGTGCTGACTGACTGACTGATTGGCAATCATCGCACAGTCCAAGCCATAAGAGCTAGGATGCTGAAATTTTCACAGTAGGTTCCATTTATGATGAAAGTGCACAATTAGACGGGATTTTGAAAAAATCCACCCACAAGCGTGGAAAATCGCGGAAAACTGTTGTATGAACCTTTTTTGTTTACCATCCAATCGACTGCAAGCTCATTTTCAAAGATCTACACAATAATTAATTTTAACATATTTCACCGATTTTGGAAAATATACCCCCTTGTGCGGAAAATGGGGGTTCCAAGGTTGTATTGGCGAAAGCCCAATTTTAGTCCGATCACCTACAAAATCATTTTCAAAGCTCTTCACGTAAAATAATTCGACACGTGTATCAGCGATTTTGGGAAATTCAACGACATGGTCAGAAAATCGGTGGAAAAAATTTTCAAAGTACCTCACATTAAATAATTCGTCACATGTGCTATCGGTTTTGATATATATAAATAACTACAAAAGCCTCGGTACTTTGCGGGCAATACAACGGGCTGAAAACAGTTGGAAAAATTAATCTGGATTTTAGTATTATTTTTGAAATTGGCTTAAAGTGCCAAATGATTTTGAAAAATCTATTCCGCGTCGCCACGGGCGGGAAATGGAAGTCAAGGTCAAATGAATGGGACATTTTTTTTTTTTTTGTTCAGGTATTTTTATAACCCTACACAAAAAACATTAGACACGTGGCTCAACTATTTAGTTGAATTTCTTACGGTTGACAAAAGTAGTCAAATTAAAAAAAAAATGCACTTTCATCTAAATATTTGCCTGGGCAAGGCCGGGATATTACCTGCTAGTTAAGCAAAAGATACAATGTGAAGCAACAAATATAAGCTAACAACTAATAAATTTACACAATGTGTCTTGATGAAACAAGTAAGAATGCTATAGTCGAGTATACCCGACTACAAAACTCCGTGTACCCAGGTCAAAAATTTCCGATCTCATTTTCGTACAATTAAGCATAGACACACACATACACAAAGATGCACACATACAAGCGACAGCGCAAGCGTGTCATTTTAAGTGGTGGCTGTGCTACTTCATTCAGTCCACGGCCAAGAGCAAACGAGCGAAAAATACAAATGCTCGATATCTCGGAAACTTCAAGGACGAATTTAATGTCCTTTGGCCAGTTGGTAGCCCTGATAATGCCAAGTTGTCTGACACAGGACTCGTCAGGATACGCAAGGATACGTCCGAGATATCGCTAATTTTCTGTATACAGAAAAGTCCTTATTTCTCAGCTCCCGCAAGGATATTTGACCTTTGGGTTATATATCCCGGTTTGACAGGATAAGTCCTATCTTATTGCCAAAAGACATCAAAATCGTCCTTGAAATGATCGAGTTACAGGCGATCTTGTGATTTTAGATCCTTTTTGCTGACCTACCCCCTTGCAAAAAAATGAAGTGTTTTTTTCGGTGAAGTTCTGGAAATCCTTGAATGCCAATCGTTAGTCCTGATTCCTACGAGTACAGAAATGTCTGGGTTTTTGAAATCCTTAAGGATTTGGCCGTGCTATTGCTAAAAGGATGCCGCAAGATTTTGTGGCTTAAGATCAGCAGCCCAAAAGGAACAGTCTCACTCCTGCATTCGTCAAAGACGGTCAAGTTGCGGACAAATTAAAGTAAAAGTGCAGTTACCAACTTGTTGTTGCGTTGCTGCATTGTTGCATTGTGCACTATAACCGTTTTGGACATCGTCGCGAGCAGTGTCTGCGACGGCTAGAAAAACAACAACAAGATAAACAGTTGCTAACGGCAGTTTTGAGCTTGGCCACTGGGCAAGACGTTTGCCCCTCGCCCCCGTTCTCCCGGCTCGCGCGAGTGGCAGTAAAAGTTTGTTTACGTTGCAGAACGTTGAACTCTGTATAACGGCGCTTGTGCGTGCATTTAGCATTTAGCGCAATTAAATTGAACAATTGGCAAACACATCATTTAGAATATGTAAATATTGTTGATTTGCCATAATATGAATAGAAAAACATCTTCTCACTCCCGGACTGGAAACAAGTCGTTGGATTTCGAGGCGATGAAACAAGGCAATGAATCCCCCGGAAGCTTACGTCAATCACTCATCTCATCTATATCGCACTTAGACGGAATGAGCAACTCGGTAACGACTCCTACATGCACTACTACTACTACTACTACTACTACGACCACTGTTAGCTGCGGATTGACATATTCTGTAGCAGCAACATCGTCCCAATACATGTGCTCTACACCAAACATTGTGCGTGAGGTAAGCCAAAATGCAGCTACGAATAGCTGTTCTTTTCAATTGCCCATGGTGTCACTGCGGAGGAAACACAAAGGTAAAATGGTCACAAAAACTATAGTTAAGGGCAAGCAACCCGTATTTAACCTTACGGACGGACTGAAAGACGAAAGCCACACCTCCTCCCCTCTCCTGCGTAGCAACCAATTGGCTGCTAACCGATTTGCTGCTCTCGCTGAAGAAGCGGAGGCACTTATGGAAATGGATGATCCAGAAGAACATCCAGCGACAACTACTGATGGTGCTCAGCAGCAAAAATCATCTCCAAAACCGCCGGCGATCTGTGTGCCGCATGTAAAAAACATGAACGAATTAGAGGAGACATTAAACAACGGTACTGAGGAATACAACATCCGCACTTCCAGATCTGGAATTTCTCGCATTTACGCTGCAAACGCTGAGGCATTCAGAGCTATAGTCAAGATATTGACTGAAAAGAAATGTGAGTTTTGGCATCACCAACTACGTCAGGATAAGGCGTTCAAGTTGGTAGTAAAAGATATTCATCCTAATGTCCCAAAGGAGATAATTGAAAAAGCTTTTGCCGAAAAAGGATTCAAAGTTTTGAACACCTATTGCCCTAGGAAGCCTAATTGGCAAAGTATCCAAACTGACGACAAAGATGATGATAAAATAGTTAACATAAAAACTAGGCAAAATATGTTTTTTGTTAACATTGAACATACACCGAATGCTGTAGAAGCACTAAAAATAACGCAGATAGGAAGACATAGGGTGACAGTTTTGAAATCGAAGCCTAACAAAGAACTGGTGCAATGTAGAAAGTGCCAAGATTATGGACACTCCCGTAACTACTGCCTCAAGAAACCAGTATGTAGCAAATGCTCAGGTGGTCACCCAACTGGGGCAGACTGCTGTGAGATGCGCTCAGGCGACACCAGTGTTTGTGCCAACTGTGGTAAAAATCCTGCATCCAGCTACAAAGGATGCAAAGTGAGGATTGACTTAACTAAGAAATTTAAGCCACCGACCAGATTGCCTCCCAACGGTCTGCCAAGTTTCCGAAATGATCAACGTAGGCATAACCACTCATCGGGTCAATTTATCTCGGACACAGTTGTCAAGAATGGATTTTCTTATGCTGATGTGACGAGGCGTAACGTGATCTCCGCTTCTAGCATTCAATACCAAAGCAGCCGAGTGCTCGTACGAGCAATGCAATGGAGGAAGATAGTAGCAGCAGACTGGCAACTTTAGAAAGAGCCATACAAGAGACGAACTCCAGGATTGACCAGCTACTTAATTGTATCCAGGGCTTGATGGAGTCTAATAATGCATTTCGGGACCTAGTCCAGAAACTTATTAATTGTCGATGGTGCCAAATCCTCAGAGAGATATGCGCTGGAGTTCCACAAGGTAGTGTCCTTGGACCAACCTTGTACTCCATATATACAGTCGACATGCCGAAGCCGTGTGCAGTACGAGCAGTTGACTCTCTTGACGTCCTTATAGCAACATATGCCGACGACACCGCTGTCCTCACCAGGAGCCAATCTCTTGGTACTGCTGCCGAGGCCTTGCAGCAATATGTCAGGAGCTTCGACATATGGGCCCGTAATTGGAACATTGAAGTAAATGTGCGAACATGACATTCGCAACAAGAACTGGCAATTGTAATGGAATTAGAATGCTTGGTTCAATCCTCAATCATGAATCGCATTACAAATATCTTGGGGTCATTCTGGACAGATGCCTTAACTTTGCTCGGCATACGACAATGGTGCAGAAGACCGTACTTTCAAAGGCGGCGAAGATGTTGTGGCTATTGTCGTCAAAAAATAAGCTTTCCCTTCAAAATAAGGTTACCATATACAAGGCGATAATTAGTCCAATTTGGAGATATGGTCTACAAGTTTATGGGGTCGCTGCCAAGACCAACATAAACAAAATCCGAGTAGCTCAAAGTAAGATCCTTAGGAGGATATGCAATGCGCCATGGTATATGCGGAATAGAGACATCGAGCGTGACTTGGGTATACCTATGGTTGGTGACGTTTTGCAGCGACAGGCCGAAGACTACCGTCAAAAATTGTTCTCCCACCCAAATGCGCTTGCCCAACGCCTATTGAGGTATAAAGGCAGAAGACGCCTGAAAAGACTTCATCACACGATCTTCCTGCCAGAAGAATTTCTTAAGTCCTTTTTGTAAATATATAAGTAGCAAAATAATGTAATTAATGAATATGTATCACTATATAACAAGATAGTCACATCTCTTTTTATAAATGTATAATTAGGTTAAGCTGCCAAGAAGGTAGCAATATACTAATTTTAAAGCAATACTACACATCTAACATAAATTGGAATTTTCTAAAAAAAAAAGCCCAAAAGTAAGCAACAAATATTTTGAATTTCTGCACACACATATGGAACGGTTTTCTAGTAGCTCCCATTCAGCCATATCCTTGCAGATTTTAAAAGGACCTTTTGCGTTAGGATCGTAAGGACCTACTCTATCGATTGGCATTCAAGGATTATGGGGTCATCTAAGGACCATCGACTTGTAAATTTTCAGTCCGAGGGCGAAAGGAATCGTGCTCAAAATACAAAATACTCAATATCTTGGGAACTACAAGGACGAATTTGATGTCCTTTGGCCAGTTGGTAGCCCTGATAATGCCAAGTTGTCTGACACAGGACTCGTCAGGATACGCAAGGATACGGCCGAGATATCGCTAATTTTCGGTATACAGAAAAGTCCTTATTTCTCAGCTCCTGTAAGGACATTCGTCCTTTGGGTTATATATTCGGGTTTAACAGGATAAGTCCTATCTTTTTGCCAAGGGACATCAAAATCGTCCTTGAAATGACCGAGTTACAGGCGATCTTGTGATTTTAGATCCTTTTTGCTGACCTACCCCCTTGCCAAAAAGTGAAGTGTTTATTTCGGTGAAATCGTGGAAATCCTTAAATGCCAATCGAGAAAGTCAGTCCTTTTGATTCTAAGGCAATGAGTCCTCGAAGAATTTGAAAGGGTATGGCCGAGCCAGGACTCGCTGAGATGAATGGCTAGTATTCTATAATTTAAAGAATTAGGATCGAAAGATATCAGAAAATTTTGAAAATTCTGAAGAACATTTATATTTAGTATCCCTTAAGAGACACACATACACAGAGATGCACACACACAAGCGGCAGCAAAGCGATGCATTTTAAGCCATGGCTGTGCTGCTTCTTCCCCCCCTCGCTGCAGTACTAAATCTTGTTTGTTGAATAACTTCCGTGTTTATTATCCGATCGACTTGAAATTTGGATAGTAGGCTAAGAGTGACTAAAGCATTGTACATTTTAAATCCCAAGGCTATATACTTTAAAGTGTAGCGATAAAACGTTTTGATCCAATTGCGCGGGAACATGGGAGATATCTGAGATCGGAAACAAACATGATCTGCGTATGGTATACAGGAACCTACATTCAAAATTTGTTGCCTCTAACTCTCATAGTTGCTGAGATCGACGCGTTCATCAGGACAGACAGACAGACGGATGGACGGACAGACGGACAGACAGACGGACATGTCCAAATTGAAATCTCTATTGATACTGATCAAGAATATATATACTTTAAGCGTCTGGCGAATAAATTGGGGTGACATCTGAGGCGCTCCAGATACTTTTTTGAAATATTATTTATAGCGTCACCAATAGCAGGAACTTTAAGGTCACGCTCTATATTCCTGGTCCTTATGTACCATGGTGAATTGGAAAACCTTCGCAAATTTTTAGATTGTGCCATCTAATTTTATTCATATGGGATTTAGCAGCTATCCCATATATTTGAATGCCATATTTCCATATTGGGGCTAGAATTACTTTGTAAATCCTCACTTTATTGGCTAGCGAGAGTTTTTTCTGTCTGAGGAGCCAGTCCATCCTTTTGGCCTTAGACAGCAGAGCCTGTTTGACCATGGTGGTGTGGCGGTTAAAGGTAAGCCTGCGATCCAGTATGAGGCCTAGATATTTATGAGAAGCCTTAAGCTCGAGGGTGTCCCCTTGCAGGGTCACTCCCGGGCAATTTGCTCTGCGATTGGCAAATGTGACATTGACGCATTATTTAGAGCTATTCATGCCAATATTCCACCTATTGGCCCAGGTCGAGAATATATCGAGGTATTCTTGAAGCACCTCAATAACAGATATAACGCAGGTGTTTTTAATAATAATAGCCATATCGTCTGCATATGTAGCGAGAAGGGCGCCATTATGAACTCCATTATCCAAGCTTGCGAGCGACGGCATATCTGCGGTGAACAGAGAGTAGAGGGTGGGGCCAAGAACGCTACCCTGTGGAACTCCAGCCTTTATTGGCCTGCTTTGGGACGCCTGGCCGTCCACCACCACTTTAAAATCTCTGTTTTGCAGGAAGCTCCTAATTTGAAGGTAAAGTTGTGGAGAGAGCATCGATTTAAGTTTGAACAGCAACCCTGCATGCCAAACCCTATCAAGGCTTGCTGGACATCTAGGAATACAGCAACTGCATATTCTCTGGCCTCAATTGCTTCCAGGACGAAGTTACCAACACGATTAAGTTGCTCCGGGGTACTATGCTGCTTTCTGAAACAAACTGGTGTGTGGGAAAGACATCCTGTATTGATGGTGTGGCCAAAATGCGGTTGAGTACCAGCCGTTCAAACATTTTACCCAAGGATGGAAGCAGGCTAATAGGCCTATATGATTCAACTTCTGCGGCAGGTTTTCCAGGCTTGTGGATCATCGTGACTGCCGCACTTTTCCAGGCCTTTGGGAAGTAGCTAAGTCGTAGGCAGCAGTTGATAATGAGCGTTAGAAACAGCAAAACCCTAGTGGGGAGCAATTTAGGGGTCTTGTTATGAAGGCCATCATCTCCAGGGGCCTTCTAGTTGTCTAATTTGGCCACAAGTGGCATGCAGGGGAGTTGCAGCTGCAGTGGTTGGTCAAGTGTCTCTACCACATCGTTTTGAAGTTCCATGCTGGAGAGCCAAAATGGACGAAAGCGCTTCTCTAGGTTAACAGAGAATGCCTCGGCCCGTTGGTAGCTTGTGTAGCACCAACCACCAGCTGGATCCTTAATGGGAGCCTTGACAGTAGATTGCCTTTTGAAGGGTTTGGTTATTTTCTACAATGAGAAGTTGGTTGAGGAGTCTGGGCTTAGGCAACTCATTTGAAGATCTATTTCCCTTTGCTTATGCTGGAAGACAGGAAGCGTTTCCTAGCCGAAGGAAATTGCGGTTCCTCATACAAAGTGGCCACGACTGGAATATGATCAGACGTTAGCTCATATACATTCTCCACTGACATACGGTTTTGCGCAATTCCATTTGTCAGGAAAAAGTCCAAGGCTGTAGGCATCAGTTGAGTATTGTATGAAAAAAAAGTGGGATTGTCCAGTGGCGAGGACCTGGTAAGAAGATCTGCATATCGCTTCATGCAGTTTACTTCCTCTGCCTCAATTTCGTAAATTGCCACACCATGGATGCTTGGCATTAAAATCTCCTCCAAAAATGAATTTATTGCCTAGCTGTTGTAGTAGAAACTCGAAGTTCAGCGCTGTCCAAGTTATCCTAGGGGGAAGATAAGCAACTGCAACTCTGAGCGAACCTTTAGATGTAGTTATCTGGATTTGAGAGAGCTGGATACTATTTGTTGATGTTTCAGTTTGTGGTGCTCAAGACCAGACCTGACCAAAATGGCAGCTCCGCCGTTGCGGTTACAAAAAATGGAAGTCGACTTTTACGCTTATGTGCATTTGCGCATTTTTTTGTTGGCGAATTTTGCATACAAATACAAAAAATTCAGTGGAATATATGACCATATCAATACCGCTTAGGTAAGAAGGATAAGTAGTCCCGTTTAAAAAAAAATTTAATTATTGTCTGTTACGGACGTTACACTTTTTACTCCCTGTACCTATAAAATGAGTAAAAGTGGGTATTGGACTTGTGCAAAAGTATGTAACAGGCAGAAGGAGACATCTACGACCCAATAAAGTATATACATATATTCTTGATCAGTATCAATAGAGATTTCAATTTGGCCATGTCCGTCTGTCTGTCCGTCTGTCTGGATGAACACGTCGATCTCAGCAACTATGAGAGTTAGAGGCAACAAATTTGGAATGTAGGATCCTGTATACCATACGCAGATCATGTTTGTTTCCGATCTCAGATATCTCCCCCCGTTCCCGCGCAATTGGATCAAAACGTTTTATCGCTACACTTTAAAGTATATAGCTTTGGGATTTAAAATGTACAATACTTTAGTCACTCTTAGCCTACTGTCCAAATTTCAAGTCGATCGGATAATAAACACGGAAGTTATTCAACAAACAAGATTTAGTACTGCAGCGAGGGGGGGAAGAAGCAGCACAGCCAAGGCTTAAAATGCATCGCTTGCGCTGCCGCTTTGCTGTCGCTTGTGTGTGTGCATCTTTGTGTATGTGTGTCTCTTAAGGGATACTAAATATAAATGTTCTTCAGAATTTTCAAAATTTTCTGATATCTTTCGACCCTAATTCTTTAAATTATAGAATACTAGCCATTCATCTCAGCGAGTCCTGGCTCGGCCATACCCTTTCAAATTCTTCGAGGACTCATTGCCTTAGAATCAAAAGGACTGACTTTCTCGATTGGCATTCAAGGATTTCCAGGATTTCACCGAAATAAACACTTCACTTTTTGGCAAGGGGGGTAGGTCAGCAAAAAGGATCTAAAATCACAAGATCGCCTGTAACTCGGTCATTTCAAGGACGATTTTGATGTCCCTTGGCAAAAAGATAGGACTTATCCTGTTAAACCCGACTATATAACCCAAAGGACGAATGTCCTTACAGGAGCTGAGAAATAAGGACTTTTCTGTATACCGAAAATTAGCGATATCTCGGCCGAATCCTTGCGTATCCTGACGAGTCCTGTGTCCGACAACTTGGCATTGTCAAGGCTACCAACTGGTCAAATGACATCAAATTCGTCCTTGTAGTTCCCAAGATATCGAGGATTTTGTATTTTGAGCACGATTCCTTTCGCCCTCGGACTGAAAATTTACAAGTCGATGGTCCATAGATGACCCCATAATCCTTGAATGCCAATCGATAGAGTAGGTCCTTACGATCCTAACGCACAAGGTCTTTTTAAAATCTGCAAGGATATGGCTGAATGGGAGCTACTAGAAAACCGTTCCATATGTGTGTGCAGAAATTCAAAATATTTGTTGCTTACTTTTGGGCTGCTGATCATAAGCTAGAGAACCTTGCGGCATATTATTTGCTATAGCTCGGTCAAATCCTTAAGAATTTCGAAAACCGATACATTTCTGTACTCGTGGGAATCATAACTGTCGATTGGCATTCAAGAATTTTCAGGACCTCTTCGAAAAAACACTTCATTTTTTTGGAAAGGGATCGAAAGTCACAAAATCTCTTATAACTCGGTCATTTCAAGGACGACTTTGATGTCCGTTGGCCTAAAGATGGAGCAATTCATCCCAAATCCGAATATAATAACCAAAGGGCTAAGATCCTTCAAGGAACCCAGAAAGGACTATTCTGTTTACAGAAAATTGCCCATATCTCTGTCGTATCCTTGCAGATCCTGGCGGATCCTTTGTCAAACAACTTGTCAGGGCTACCAACTGTCAAAAGGACATCAAATTCGTCCTTGAAGTTTCCGAGATATCGAGCATTTTGTATTTTTCGCTCGTTTGCTCTCGGCCGTGGACTGAATGAAGTAGCACAGCCACCACTTAAAATACCACGCTTGCGCTGTCGCTTGTATGTGTGCATCTTTGTGTATGTGTGTGTCTATGCTTAATTGTACGAAAATGAGATCGGAAATTTTTGACCTGGGTACGGGGAGTTTTGTAGTCGGGTATACTCGACTATAGCATTCTTACTTGTTTTTTTTTTCTTAACAGTAAACCTTTTATTTTAAATAAGGTTAAAAATTAGCCACGTGACTACTATTTTTTGTTCAGGGCTATGAAAACGTCTTTGAAGCCGATCTAACTAAGCAAATAATCCCACTAATTTCTCCTTGACTTCTATTTTCCGCCCGTGGGGACGCGGAGTAGATTTTCAAAACTTATATGGCATTTGAGGCCAATTCTAAGAATAATACTAAAAATTTAGACAAAAGCTTTCCCACAATTTTCCGCCTGTTGCATTTCCCGCATAGTCCCTAGGTTTATGTATTTATATTTGAAAATTAATATGAAGCCATTCGCATGAAAAACGAAAATGCTGAATTCCAGACTACACCGTATTTCACATGCGTCCAATTATATAATCTGAGGTGCATTGAAAATTAGTTTCAAAATATTTGGATGATAAGCAGAAGAGGTTGAAAATGACTGAAGTCATCGGACGATAATCAAAAAAGTTTCATACAAATGATTTACGCGAATTTTCCGACGTTGGGGGTAGATTTTCCAAAACCTTTGACCACCACGAATGTTATGTTTACTTATAAAATCTTGAAATTGAGTTTGAGCCCAAACGCATTAAAATTAAAACTGTCGATTTCCAGAGCTTTCCACCAATTTTCCGACCATGGGGCTGAAATTTCAAAAATCGGTGTTTCATGTTTCGAATTATTTTACGTGGTGATTAATTAATCTTTTGCCGAGTCAAAATTGAGACCCCCATTTTCCGCCCAGTTTTCCGCGATTTTCCACGCTTGTGGGTGGAATTTTCCAAAATCCCGTCTTAGTGTGCACTTTCATCATAGATGGAACCTATTGTGAAAATTTCAGCATCCTAGTTACGATGATTGCAAATCAGTCGGTTAGTCAGTCAGCACAAACTTTTTTATATACACATATATATACTTGTAGATGTAGTAGTATTATACATGTATCTGTATTGGTGCATGCGGCAGATCCAAATATGCCGAGTATATGCCATGCAAACATTAGGACACTTCTGACGACAGACTTACTCTAGAATACAAGTATGTACATATGTACGTAAGTATACATATGTACGACTTCTTAAAGTTCGTGTACTTGGAAGTTAACACGAATGCAGAGAATATATGTTTAATTGAAAACCATAGATTTTTTGTTAGTAGATTTATTTATTTAATTTGTTGCTTTTAAGTTGTAGTATTCTTATTACAGGCAATTCTATTAGGATAAATAATAGTCTAGTAATATATCTCGGATAAAGTAGCATTTTGTTTTATTAAATTATAATTTATTTGTAGTTTTATACTCTTGCAGAAGGTATTATACGAGCAAAGACCATAGAATCACAAAGATATCCAACGCCCCTATACAATGAACCAACAACGAAATTTTTGCCTATGGCTTGTCAGCTATCTTTTTGCTTGGCGCGCTCTCGCTCTCGGTTTCTTAGCTGGCTTTTCGCTCTGCAGTGATTGACGCTCTCTCGCTCTCGGTTTCTTACTTTGAGAGCGTTCTCAGCAGATATTTGTTTTGTTAATCGGATGGCATGACAATAGTAGTAGAATGAATTTAATAACTCCAGGGCACAAATATGTCAGCTCCGACACAAAAAGAACATGAAACTTGGAGTCAAACTAAAATTGAGTTGTGAAACTCGCTGGTTGCTTTCAAGATGCCACCGAATCGTAGAGTGAGACAAAGCAACTATGAAAGAGATCGAGTGTGTAGATTACATAGACGCTAATCTCGCATTGCATTTGGGTTTTGAATTGTGTGCAGAATTTTAGCAATACGAGGTGAGGCTGAGAGCGCATTTTAATTTTATAATTTTATGCTCTCAAGGCCGATCATGGGCATTTCGAGCCCAGAGAGCGGTTGCACGAAAAGCAAGCAGTCCTTGTGCCATATTATGGCACAGCGTTGGATATCTTAATTATTATATTGTCTTTGATACGAACATAACAAACCGCACTTTTAGTGCAGGAAATTTATATGCCGGAACCAGCGTGTCCATATTACTTAGTGACTAAAGCGTATGGCAATCATACATACACAAATATTTAAGTATCTTGGCCAAAATTAGTATATTCCAGGGACCGAAACCTTAAAGTAATATTATTCTTATTTTCAAGATTTTATTAAAATTTAAATTTCAAGATGCATTTAAAAGACATGAAATGGCACTCATTTATGATAAAAGTAACAATTAAATAAAGTTTATATTTGGCAACTCTTATTTAAATCATAAAAATACACATACAGACATATATATGTTACTTTGCAATTTTTTACTCCCTGTACCCATAAATTGGGTAAAAAGGTGGTACTAAATCTGTGCATATGTTTGTACCAGGCAAAAGGAGACATCTCCGACCCAATAAAGTATATATATTCTTAATCACTATCAAAAGAGATTTCGATTTGGCCATGTCCGTCTGTCCGGATGAACGCGTCGATCTCAGCAACTATAAGAGCTAGAGACACCAAATTTGAAATGTGGGTTTCTGTATACCATTACTCAGATCAAGTTTGTTTTAAATTGTAGACATCTCACCCGTTCCACCGCATTTTGATAAAACTTCTTTACAGTAACAGTTTTAATGATATAGCTTTGGGATTTGGCATGTATAATACTTTGATCACTTTTAATCTACTGTTAACATTTCAAGTCAAACGGATAATAGACACGGAAGTTATATACGAAAGAAGATTTAGTGCTGCAGCAAGGGGGGAAGAAGTACAGTCGCCACTTAAAATGCCTCAGTGAGTGAGTGCCTGGGTACAGTGAGTGAGTGCCTGGGTACAGTGAGTTTCGTAGTCGGGTATACTCGACAAGAGCATTCTTACTTGTTATTATTAGTTAAAGATAAAACATAGAAGACACATATGTACGTTAAAAATATACAAATATACTACAATGGTGTAAGGATCTGTTTAGTGGCTTTTTGATATTAATTTCCTCCTAAGGTTAATATTATTTTCGTAAGTGTGAGTAAGATAACAATTTCTCGATGCCAGCGCAAAATTATAAATTAATAACAATTATTGAGTTGCGAAAAATTCCGAAAAAGCAATTTTCCGACCGATTGGTAGATCACCAACAGATTATTTAGTCAATTGTATTTCAAATCTAATGTCTGTTCTTGATATATTTTTGTTATGTTGGGAATTTCAAAAATAAACGAGCAGAACAAAATAATTTTAATGTTATTGTGTACACGAGTGCTGCAATTCTAAGCGGTATAAAAGTATGAAAATTAGAAGCTTTCGTCGGCTTAGCGGCTGCATATGAAAAGCAGATACAATAATTACGAGTTGATAGAAAATCTCTTACCGACCAGCGATCAACATGAACAAATTGTAAGGGTAACACGTAAGGATGCTCTAGTCGTGTATTGCCGAATACAAAACTCCCTGTACCCCTGCACCCAAAAGCAACAAAGCATTTCAAAGCAAGCGAAGTATTTCCAATGGGGCTGTACTGCTGCTTCCCCCGCTCTGCAGTACTGAATATTGTTTGTTAAATAACTTCCGTGATTATTTACAGTAGATTATAACTGACCCAAGTATTATAAGTAGTCGCCAATTCCCAAGGCTATATCCTTAAAATTATTCTTATAAATTGTTTTAATCGATTTTGGGCGGAGCGAGGGGGAATATTTAAAATCCGGGCAGACAGACAGGCGAAGAATATGCCTGGCGAAATATTTATATGAAAATGCATTATTTTGAATTTGACTACTTTCGTCAACCGTAAGGAATACACAAAAATAGCGTATCACAGTTTTCCCTCTCGTGGGGCTTAGTTAAGCCACGTGACTAATGTTTTTGTGTAGGGCTATGATAATGGCTTTGGAGGCGATCTAACTTAACAAATAATCCCAGTAATTTCTCCTTGTTCCGCCCGTGGCGATGCGGAGTAGATTTTCCAAAACTTATTTGGCACTTGAGGTCAATTCCGAGAATAAAACTAAAGTCCAGATTAAAGTTTCCAACTATTTTCCGCCCGTTGCATTTCCCGCAGTTCCAGACCTTACCCCTTTTTGTGACCGTTGGCGTGCATTTTTCAAAACCGGTAGCACATGTGTCGAATTATTTAATCTGATGAAAATTAATTTCAAAATAATAGGATGATAAGCAGAAGAGTTTGAAAATGACTGAAGTCAATCGGACGACAATCAAAACAATTCCTACAACAGTCGTCACGAATTTTCCAAACTGGGAGTAGGTTTTCCATAATCTTTGACCATAGAACCTTGAAAGTAAGTTTAAAGCCAATCGAATAAAAATGTAAAATTTGGAATGCCAGAGTTTTTCACCAATTTTCCGACCATAGGGCTGAATTTCCCAAAATTGCTGATATACGTGTCGAATTTTTTTACGGGAAGAGCTTTGAAAATAACTTTGAAGGTGATCGAACTAAAATTAGACTTTATACCCATGCAACCTTGAGACCCCCATTTTCCGCCCATCATGGCGACGTTTCCAAAATCGGTGAAATGCGTGTCAAATTAATTTTTATGTAGATCTTTGAAAATGAGTTTGAAGCCGATTGGATGATAAACGGATAAGTTTCGTATTACAGTCTTCCGTGATTTTCCACGCTTGTGGGTGGAATTTTCCAAAATCCCGTCTTAGTGTGCACTTTCATCAGACTGTGCAAATTTCAGCATTCTAGCTCTTACGCAGCCAGTCAGCACGATATCTTTTATCTATTTTATGTACCATTTTAAATACCAAATTAATCGCCATATTGCGTGTCTGATGCTAATTGGTTAGTGAACGTATATATATAATATTAACAAGTAAGAATGCTCTAGTCGAGTATACCCGACAACAAAACTCCCTGTACCCAGGTCCAAACTTCCGATCGCATCTGCATGCACTTACAAATACACACACACATACACAAAGCCGTACACACACCAGCGACACCTCATGCGACAGCGCAGGCGAGGCATTTTAACTCGTGGCTGTGCTTCTTCTTCCCCCCCTCGCTACAGTACTTCTTTGTTGAATAACTTTCGTGTTTATTATCCGATCGTCTTAAAATTTGGACAGTAGATTAAGAGTGACTAAAATATTGTATATGCCAAATCCCAAAGCTATATCTTTAAAAGTGTGGCTGTAAAACGATTTGATCGAATTGCGGGGGAACGGGGGGAGATATCTCAGATCGGAAACAAACTTGATCTGCGTATGGTATACAGGAACCTAGATTTCAAATTTGGTGTCTCTAGCTCTTTTAGTTGCTGAGATCGACGAGTTCATCCGGACAGACGGACGGACGGACAGACGGACAGACAGACGGACATTTGCACAAATCCAATACCCCCTTTTTACCCATTTTATGGGTACAGGGAGTAAAAACTGTGTTGTTGCCATTCAAATTTTCTAAAGCTTGCATATGTATTTTGATATACATAAGTACATTTGAGAAACTCTAATAATTGCATAATTTGTATTAACTTTATTATTATTATTAAATCGAAGCTTGTATTTTATAACTTCTAACTGTTACAGTCCCTCCTATATTTAAGTTTTATGTTTTATGAGATTTGGCTAAATTGTAAGAAGAACGGACTTTTACATCATAAGAACTATAATACGAAAATTGCTAATATTATTAAGAACATTTTCGCTCGAGTATTATGTCTGCAAGAGTATAAAATCTTCGACACCCCGAAGACTGCTGTTCATTTTTGTTATTTAGATAATTAAAATTATTTAATTGGACGGATTAGTGATTATATTTCATGAAAAGCTGCAAACAACTTTTCAGTATACAAAATATCTATACTTGGGTTAAAAAAAAAATTTATATTTTATATAAAATTCCATAAGATGGAAATAGTGGAAGCGCTATGTATCGATTCTGTCGTATGCTCCATTAGGAAGCAAGCATTCTGCATTCGCATGTACACAATTCTTTCGACTACAATATAAGTATTAAAAATGCCTTCACCTCTTTTTTTGTATTTTCATATGGTAGTAGTTCTATCTATTTTGTAGTAATACTTTAAATCATGTGAACCTTTCATAACTACTACAATTATTTGATCTGCAATTCTTTTGGTTAGCTTTTCTCTCTGTGTGTATGTGGCAGTGTGAGTTATCATATAAAGGATACGCTTTGAGATACTTCTTTTCTAAATTTACATTATACTACTTTTTGAGTGGTTCGACATGCTATAAGAAAAGGTATTTTATGATCAATCAAACTGATTTAAGGGCATACACTTTAGTTTATGCTTGATTTGTGACCGCGAAAGTACATTTTCTGTCAATATATCAAAAGGCAGCATTAATATGAGTATTTAATGCAAATTAAAAACACTACATCTCTGTTATCGTATATGTAGTAGATTTTAATGAAATAAAAAGAATCCTTCAGCTTAAAATATTGAATTGTCTTTAGGACTTTCGCTAAAAGCAAGTTTTTTCCCTCATTTTATGCAGACTCCGATTTTAATCGATATTTTCATAAGGTAAATACGTTTGAATTGCATTTTCATATTGTAATCATGTTGCTACAAATCTGTGAACATATTTTCAGGCAATTGTTATTGGCACTTTATTTAGTTCTATTATTTGTATGTAATCAAGATATAAACTGGATACCCTATCAATTAATTCAACTGATTGAAATTACTAAATTTTGTAAATATTTATAGTCCCCCGGTGCAATTTCATTTGTTTTTGGATGAGAGACTGTTAAGTAATCATTAGTAAGTTTGATGCAGTTAAATCTGTTACGGAATTACTGCAATATCTAAAGCAAACATATAATTGACTATCAAATCTAAGTATTGATACTTCCCTTCCCGAAATGCTTTTAGGCGTTTGTTAAGTCGAAAGTTAAAAAAAAAAAAATTTTGACTCGTATGCGCCTGCCTACCATTTGCGCGTTGGCGGTGGTAGCTGCTTTTCAGCCTGGTAGACACTTCGATGCGTCTCCACATACTCTCTTTGCGTCTGGGTCAGAATGCGTTCTTCAGGCTGAGCCGATACGGGCGGAACTGACGCCAATGGCTGCAAATTGATTAAAATTGATATATATATATAGGACATAGTGATTTAGTTTATGATCGAAATGGGAACACTGCTAACCTGTCGCGAGCGATGAGCCCTAGGCGTTCCCTCCGGTGAAGAGATCTCAATCTCATCGGGGGCTGCCCAGTGCTCGGTGAACTCGCTGGCAGAGCGAGCCAGCGATGGATGACTGATGGAGCGATGGAAGGAGCGCCTGTCTTCGTCATCGTAGTACTGCATGCGGTAATACGAGCTCGCATCGCTTACATTGTCCAGATGATCCGGCTGCGGCCTGCCAAAGTCAACGGTCACCTCGGACATCGACCGAAAGTCGTTGTGGTCCGTTTGGTAGGAGGTGCGTGAGCTGCGCCGCGATCGCTGCATGTGAAACGGTCCAAGTCCAGTACTGATGCTTCCTGGTCCCCCATGCAGTTTTGGATCATTGCGTATGGTACGCACACTAGAGCCACCGTCGCTATCATACTCGTAGAGCGTGGGCAGGGAACTGCGCCTTGAACGGGTATCCCACGGCTGCGGAGGTGATTTCTTACCGCGCTTGGGTGCGCGCATTTCCACGTCCGTATCATCGTCGCTGGGCGGCGCCAAGATGCGAATGATGACGTCCCAGGTCTGCGGCTCGAACATGCGCTCGTAACGCGTGTCCTGGCGGATGCGTTCAAAGTCCTCACGCACCACTGCTTCTGTAAGCATTGTGCGCAGTGAAGACTGCGTGGTGATTATTTCCTTCCACTTGGCTCTATCGTCGTAGCTGATATTGTGCACGGAACTGACATCGTCACCTATCTCCGATAGCTCTGGCTCCTCCAGAATGCGTATGAGCACATCCCAGTTAGGCACATCCATGTCCTGTGGCGGCACCTCGATCGGCTTCATGTTTCCCACCAGCTCGGGGCTAGTCAGCTTTAGCTTGTTGTCATGTATCTGCGCCGGCGGCTCAGTAGGTATGCTCATCACACTGCGCTCTATTTTGGGCGTCAACGTAAGGCCAGAAGCACTAGAGATGTCAGAGAAATTCTCCCACTGCTGTTGCTCACGCTCGCTCGGATACTTGCGCACTTTGACATCAAACTTGGGATCTACAATAGGCGGAGAGGGCGGTGGCAGAGGCGCTTGCGGCTTACTCTTATATTCGATGACGCGTCGTTTGTGGCTTTCAATGTCTTCGATAGTCTTCTTTTCAGTAACTGTGCGCAAATATATATCGTCCACGGTGTGCGAGGTAACTGGTAGCGGGTTAGGCAGCACTACCGGCTCGGTTGGCATATACTCATCCTTGTAGTAGTGCATGGTGTCCACTACGCGACTGGTGTCATTGACATAGCTGTCGGGCGCCTCAGAGGATAGGTCTGTAATCTCGCTAGGCGCAGGTCCATCGGTGTAGTCGGACCAATTTTCTGGACGTCCGTCTACGACCTCGTGATGCGTGCGAGTGTATACCGAGAACTTTGGTTCGGCTACCAGAGGAGGCTGCTGTGGCTGTGATGCTTGCGGTGGTGGATGCAGCTCAGGCACGTATGTAAACTGTGAATGCATCGTCTTCACTTGTGGCGGCAACGAGTCCATGGTCATAACACTGTCACGATCTTCATATGCCTCCATAATGGTCGACAAATTGTTTCGATCGGGCCGAAGCGTGGCCACGCTCTCGGTGTCGGAGGTCACGGGTGATGGTACCGGCGGCGGAGACTTCTTTACCCGCACCTGAACATCAAACTTGGGAGAACCAGCCGCTACCTCCGGTATGGGAGTGTTATATCGCATTACGGTGGTCGCGTTGACTGCGGGTATATCCTGGGCCGGTGAATAGTGGTCACTGTAAATGCTTGAGGTCTCTTGAACAAAGGCACGATTTTCGAAACTTCCCGCTGAACTGAACGGCAATGATCGGGTGTCAATCTCCTCGATCTCAGAGTGTGATTCACTGGGATAGTCCGAAGGTATCAGTGCACCTTCGCTGCCCGATGAGCTGTAGATGGCCTGGAGTGCAGCATGGGCACGCGGTATCTTTACACCTTCGAAGGCGCTTATATTACCAACACTGCTACCGCTCAGCTTGGTTATCTCCGATCCGCTGCCCATACTAATGGGCAACCGCCGCACCACTGGTATAGGCCGGCTGCGCAGACAATAGTATGATACGGCCAAGCCCAACAGCAGGAGTGTTAGGAACATAATAGCGCATATGATCATTAGTATCTGTATGCCCTTCAGTGGAGGCTGGAGTACAGCACCTGTGGCAATGGGATTCAGTCTGCAAGTGCAAAAAACTAGTTGCCAAGGACTAAAATACAGCTATGGAACTACTTACATGGGCGCTGGCAGTGCAGGTGGGAGTGAAGGCACAGGCGGGGGATAGCGACACACAATTGTGATAATCTCATCGCCATCCATCTCTAAATTGGCATGGAAGCGCACAATGATGTTGTTGGTAAACACGCGAGTGGGATTCTGTTAGGGATGACATTTCACACTCAGTTGATGGCAGGGTCTTGGATTTTCAGAACCTACCTGTATGGTGCCGCAGCCCTTGAGCGGCAGCTCTAGGCGATAGCTCAGTGCGCCCTTGCCGCTGACGCGGCATGCGCTGCTACGATCGTAATCGGCCTGGATGATGCCATGGAACGGGTCATTGAACTTCAGATCAACCTGCGGGGGGAAGCGGTTTAGCTTTAGTATTGTATCGTTTGCCATTTTTATAATTGTCTTACTTGCATTGAGCCGGCGGCGCAGTTAAGAGCAGCTTTGGTGCGATTCAGAAAAATCAAGGGGCTAATATCGTCCAGCTTGGTTACCTGTAAGACCATTAGCAATTAATATTAATAATACATTTTACCTGGTTTCCCATTAGTAACTGCCACCTTGCGTGCAATAAGACAAACAATCGACCTAAACCCAACAACACACAAGCAACAGACTATCAATGATTAGCATATTATGTAAGCTATTAATGTGGGATCGCATATGAGAGATGATTACAATATACTAAAGTATATATACAATAGTTATTGCTACTGGTTTAGTGTTGGTGAAATTGTAGCCAGTTTCCTTTGGTCTGACGTGCACTTTACTAATTTTGAATGTGGTTAAGTCATATACCATACTTGCTGGTAAAAGCCCAGAATTGCCCGGCGAAATAAGTATATTAAAATACAATATGTTAAATTTGACAACTTTCGTCAATCGAAAAAAATACACAAAAATAGCGCACCACGATTTTCTCGCCCGCTTGGGTAGACATTCCTAAATAGTTTAGCCATATGACTAATGACTTTTTGTGTAGGGCTATGAAAATGTCTAACTACCAAGCATATATGCACGACAAGCATGCAATAACCCGGCCTTGCCCGGCGTAATATTTAGATGAAAGTGCATTATTTTCAAATTAACTACTTTTGTCTACCGTAAGATATACACATAAATAGCGTAACATCTTTTTCCCCCGTGGGGATAGGAAACTAAATAGTTGAGCCACGTGACTAATTTTTCTTGTGTAGGGCTATGAAAATGTCTTTGAAGCCGATCTAATTAAACAAATAATCCCACTCATTTGACATTGAGTTCCATTTCCCGCCCGTGACGACGCGTAGGAATGGATATTCTAAAATCATTTGGTATTTGAAGCCAATTCCAAGAATAATGCTACGAATCCAGACTAAAGCTACAACAATTTTCCACCCCTTGTATTGACCGCAAAGTAACGAAGATTTTTTATCAATTTTTCGAAATTAGTATGAAGCCATTCGCATGAAAAACGAAAATGATGAATTCCAGACTTTATCCCTTTTCCGTGGGCATGCATATTTCAAAACCGGTAGCAAATGTGTCGAATTATTTAATGTGTAGAGCTTTGAAAATCAGTTTCAAGCCAATTGGACAATAATCAAAATAGTTTCATACAACAGTTTTCCACGAATTTTACGATTATGGGGGTAGACTTTTTCAAAATCTTTGACCACCACGCCTAATTTTTACTCCCTGTACCCATAAAATGGGTAAAAAGGGGGTATTGGATTTGTGCAAAAGTATGTAACAGGCAGAAGGAGACATCTCCGACCCTATAAAGTATATATATTTTTGAACAGTATCAAAAGAGATTTCGGTTTGGCCATGTCCGTCTGTCTGTCCGTCTGTCCGTCCGTCCGTCCGTCTGTCTGGATGAACGCGTCGATCTTAGCAACTATGAGAGCTAGAGACACCAAATTTGGAATGTAGGTTCCTGTATACCACGGTTGAGAGACAGTAGGTTACGCCATGCGCATGTCCGTTAGGCGCCGTTATTCGGCGAGCGAGCGCGTGACGTCACATGACCCAACGCGCTTAAAAAATGTATGAAAATCAACGACTAATTTTACAAGACTTTAGTCTGTGCCTGTAAATTAAGTCAGATGTCAAATCCACTTTAGAATCTGATAGAGAACTATATTGCGCATCGATTGAGTGGCTTTGGTGGGTTGTAGGTTCAATACTTATTAAATAATACGTATTTAAAGTTAGAAAATGTTGCCAGCCCGAATGTTTACATTCTAACTTTTTGCTCAATTTTAAAACTATGATTATGAAACTTGGCACAAGTCTTTAATTTCGGTGCAGGCATATGCAGACATATTTGAAAACCAGCCGGATCAGATCACTATATCATATAGCTCCCATACAAATAATAGGTTGACACCTGTGTTCTTGTATGATAAACTTTTTTGTACATACAAATACTAAATTTGTTTGCGTAACACTGTAAATGAATTTAATTCTTTTCTAACACATAGTCAAGCGAACGATATCGTTTTGTTTCGAGAGCATTTCCCATGCTTTGTGTTTATTTTGTTTTGTGTGTGTACTGTTCGGGAACTTTAGCGTGAGGGCATATAGCGCTTTAGAAAAGTTCGCTCAAAGTTGTCATACATTTCGTTTAGTTCCTTTAATTGTACGGAACAAAACGAAACCAAGCCGTTCGGTTTAGTTTGTTTCTGAAAACGGCAGCGGTGCTTATTTACAGCACTGCTAGTATACACATAAAAATTGCGGTTGCGGTGGTACAAAGTCCGCAAAATATGCGGTGGTATTTAAATAGGCACAAATTGCGTTGGGGTCTTTTCTTTACGCAGCAACTATCGTACTTTGTTCTTCATTTATATTATTTTCGAAGCACCGCTACGATTTTTTACAAATGTGTTGCGGCTTTACACTTGCACTTGTCCGAAAGAAGCGTAAAGCAAAATATGCAAAATGCATCGCGCAAAACACTTACATATGTACATAATAATGTACCGTTAGACACATTTCCAGCATTTCGGTTGGTTTTTGTCGTTTGCCATTTCATTTGCGTTGAGACCTTTGTTGAAAGTAGATGGTAACAAATTTGCCAAAATAAACTAATATCGAAGACAGCAGCGGAGTTTACACGCTGTCTGTTAAGCGGAAAGGTAAATGTTTCGTATGGAACCTTTTTGGTCAGACATTGAAAGAAAATGGATCAGTGCTAAAGATTGTAAGAAATGAATCGCCAAGCGAGCTTGTGAAAAATACGCACGCTTTAAACGATATTCGTTTCGAAAAATATCGTACTTGTGTCTCTGTCTTCACCGTGAGCGTTATTGTATCCCCGTCTCTCTTTCTCTCTTTGAATTCACATAGAACAGAGCAGGACAAAAACGTACACGGTTTGGGAGATAGCATTGGCAACGAATAATATTTTTAATTACACCAAAGCTATCCGGTTTTTTGCGTTACGTTCAATAGCTCATACCGCCCATAACGTGAGAGTCCGTGTCTCGTTTTATGGAGGGCTCATCTTTGAAAATGACCTTGCAATGTTGTGCACCATAGCTACCGAATAAGGGGACTTCAGCGCTGTTTGCGCTTTCATTGTTTTATAAATGACATTCCCGATTTTGTCTCACTCTTTCGTGTGCAAAGCTGCCAAGCTGTGTTTTAAATATGTATCTACATAGCATATACTACATACATAAATATGTACATATGTACATACATACATACATATGTATGTATGTATATGTTATTTTTGAAGCAAGCGGGTCAAATGCTTTGTTTTGTCAGTGTGCGAAATAAAAGATGCTTCACATTTAAACTTATTAAAATCACTTTTATATATTTTGCGTTAACCCATATGGAATATATGTAGCCGCAAATACCCAGCCTTGCCCGGTGAAATATTTAGATATAACTGCATTGTGTTGAATTTGACTACTCTCGTCAACCTTAAGAATCCCTCCCGTGGAAATCAAAGAGTTGAGTCAAATGTCTAATGATTTGTTGTGTAGGGCTGTGACAATGACTTTGAAGCCGATTTAACTTAACTTCAAAAGTCTCAAATTTGGCGGCAAACTTATTACATGTTGGTACTAACCACGATTTTGAACATCTTGCCAGCATGTTGTAGGGAAAATCATAACGCGTCGAATGAATTATGAATTTTCCTACAATATGCTGGCAAGATTTTCAAAATCTGACTGGAATTACTGCCACACGAGCCGAGTTACTAAAAAATGTCAGTGATTTTCGAACAAATTCAAAAGCGCGCGCTGAATTTCATGACTTGTGACGTCACATGTTTGGTCGCCGCATAACGGCGACTAACGGACATGCGCATGGCGTAACCTACTATCTCTCAATCGTGATTAGAGCTAGAGTAACCAATCTTTAAGTCTAGAGACCAAGGCTGGTACATCCATGGCATAAAAGTAATAAGATCTCGCCAAGAATCTTTAAGTACTCCTATGAGTTAAGGCCAAAAAATCTAGAAATTGCTTTCGTCGTAATAGGTTAAAATTATTTAAAGCTCAACGTTCTAGCTCTTTTGGTATTGACTATGCGTTGATTTCCAGACAATTAGTAATATATGTATTATAAATGTAAATCGATTACGCACCAACATCATTTTTGAGTTTGTGAGAATAACTAGTAGCTAAAAGTGTACCACTTACCTTTCCATCCAGTGTCGCCTCTTCGGGCAGTCCGTTTGTAGAGTAGTTGCCACTATCGCCATGTTGCACATAATTGGATTGGGGCTCTGCCTGGCCGCTGCACACAAGGAACAGAAGTGCGGTGGCAAACAACGGCCATGGGTCTGACTTCATTTTGTTGGAAAATATGTGAGAAGGCTGTAACGAAAAAGCTTGAAATTAGCAGTGGACAGCGTGTGCTCCTGAAATCTTATAAGGATTAATCTATTATATATTTGTCATGGTAAAGCACTATAGGTAGTCGTGGAGCTGCAAACGTGACTGACCGGGTGATTAAGTCATCAATTTAACGTCAAAATGTCGATGTTATAAAGTAGTCACCGTACTAGCCCGATTTCAAAATCATTAAAAACCTGGAGAAATGACTAAAATTGATAAATAGTGAGTCTCACAAACAATATTTTAAGAAATGTGAACTAATTGAATGCATAAATCGCACATTATCAGACAAATCACGAAATCGTATTAAAAATCTGAAAAGTCATATATGTACATATACATACATATATGTATAGTTTCGGCACGCCGAAGATAGCTGTTCTTTTTTGTTGCCATGAGTTTCCCGTAAGATTCTATCGCTGACGACTTCTTTTAACGACCTTCCAAAAGAGATTCAAAGTACATTCACACAAACTTTTACGTGGTTTCTCTTTTTTCAACAATTGGCAGATGAAGAATGAGAACAAAACATTTTTATCGGCTTTCATCGCAGACAACAAGCAACATTTTGATAGAGGTTCTCATTCAAAAATTAAGCGCATACATGGCTTTATTCAGCCAAATAAAGTTCTGGATAGAAATGGCACACGCTGGACTGTATTGAACCAGGGTTTTATATCGGGACATTCTGATTCTTACACTCAGCACCCATTACGTGGGTAAGAGCAAGTTCTTGAAGTTCAAGCCTTGTGAATAATTAACAAAACAGAAACAATTTTCTTCGTAAAAAAAATTCAACTCCCCCAATGACATCAAGCACGCGGTTCCAGGAAAATGCAACCCACCTACCGTCCAACCGATCGAAGAGCCGCATAACGTGCGCTAACGAAGATGGCGGACAAGGAAATTCAAACTAAATACATAAATTGTAAACAACTGTCGTATAAATAGAAATACTTATTTTTTAATCTGGTCTATACCGATTGAGCCGAAACAACAACCATGCAACGCTGTTTTAATAACAACAACCGTGGACCACCACGTGAAAATTGGCGCGACAATCAGTCTCAGGATGAACCTGAGCAAAAGTACCAACCGCCGAAGAAGTCTAACTACAAGGCTCCTTCAAAGAAAGGCCGCGACCAACAACGCAACGAGCAATTTCGCGAAGCCAAGGGGAAAGAATTTACTGAAAAAGTAATCAAGAAGCAAGTGGAAGATGTTCTTTTTAAGGGATTTGAAGATCTCAAGCAAGTAATTGAGGAGATGTCCACTGTAGTAACTAAAAACCCATCAGCACTACCGGTAACGACTCGAGGCATTGGATTCGATGTACATATATATGATTTACAAACACAATAGTCTAAAATGAAATCCTTTCCCGAATGCAATGTGCAGACCGTATACCGTGTGTCGTTAGCTCAGTTTGAGCAACGTCTGACCAAAGTTACTCATCAACAGTGTGACCACACCTACATGAGGATTGAAAATGTTTATCGTCCTCGCCTCGATTTTGAACAACAGCAAGTGATTGAAGGCTGTACCAACTTATTAAATGGAAAATATTGTTATAATTAGAACAAAAGATATTAAAAGTTTGTAGAGAAAGTTTTTAAGACGTATAACCGGAACTGCAAAACTTATTTGGCTGATAAATTAATTGATTGATTAAAATAACTGAATTTGGATATTTCCACTGTAATATTGGCTTTAGATTTGGCCATTATAATCCACTTCACTTCATTATATATAGCATCATGGGCAAGCTCAGAAAACAGAGGTTTGTTTTCGTGGTGAACAATTCTTGCAAACCATAGCATTAGCCTCCAAAAGTGGAATAGAATAGAATTGGCAAATTCTGATTGAAATATGAGGCGTCGAGGATGATATATAATTCAATTCTAAAATTCTACATTCTACAATGCTATGTAAATTAAAAATTTTGAATTCCAATGTTTCAACCATGGAGGTAGATTTTCCAATTTCAGTAAGACACGTATTGAGTTATTTTATGTGTTGATCTTTGAAAATGAGTTTACAACCATAATTTTCCGCTCATGGGGGTGGATCCTCCAAATTCGGTGAAGTACGTGTCAAATGATTTTCCGTCTAGATCTTGGAAAATGAGTTTGGAGCCGATTGGTTGGAAAACAAAAATGTTTCATTACGGCTTTTATTTTTATCATACTTCCTATCGTTTCCTATAATTTTGATCAAAATCGGAACACATACTAATTATAACTCCCATAGGACGAAAATTGGAGCGGAGATAGGGGGTTTAGTCTATAATGATTCATAATTAAATTTAAAATAATTTTAGAATAGTCGCAAGGAACCCAGAAAGTTATGTAGCGCAAGGAGCGCCAGCGCCCGGCACGCTGTAGCGATAAGTTGGTATATTAGAATATAAATTAAAATTAAGCATTTGAATTTGAATGCAACGATCCTCCGTCACAGCTGGTACGCGCGGCCGATACAGTTCTTAATCCTGCCGCCAGAGCAAAAGCTCTGGGGTGAATAACGAAAGCTCTGAGGTGGAGAGCGAAAGCTTGGGATTGGGCTTTTCAGGCTCGCGCGTAGCTGAGCCCGGCAGAGTAGATCACTTGGTGCGATATATAGATATAGATATAGATATAGATATAGATATAGATATAGATATAGATATAGATATAGATATAGATATAGATATAGATATAGATATAGATATAGATATAGATATAGATATAGATATAGATATAGATATAGATATAGATATAGATATAGATATAGATATAGATATAGATATAGATATAGATATAGATATAGATATAGATATAGATATAGATATAGATATAGATATAGATATAGATATAGATATAGATATAGATATAGATATAGATATAGATATAGATATAGATATAGATATAGATATAGATATAGATATAGATATAGATATAGATATAGATATAGATATAGATATAGATATATATAGATATAGATAATACGTGAATATTGTAAGTTGAAAACCGTTAGGCGGTACAGAGCAGCAGTAATCCTGGGCACTGTAGAGTAGTAGTTGTGTTAGACCACTTGACCGGTAGAGCACCAACGGTAGGATCCTGGTAATTTATACTGTACAGAGTTGTACGTGATCGTAGTACTAACACACATATCTAGGGGAACGCCTGTTCGGCAACCGAGCAGCGTGGTCGCAGAGGGGAAGGCGCGAATGCAGCGCTGCTCAAAGCCCGAAATGGCCGATCTCGGCGAGGAAGGGGCTGCCTTGGAACAGCACAAGCGGCTCAGCCTTCGTTGCACCGGTTTTCGACACAGGAATGTCAGGCGATGGAGAAAAGAAGGGCGAGGATTGAGTCCTGCCCAGGGTCAACGGGAGCTGCTAACAGAAATTCGGAGCCCATAAGTGTGGGTGAGAGGCAAGTCTAACCGAATGACGACTGAGACATGTAGACTGAGATCTGTACCCCATTACAATATATACATATATAGCTTCGGCACGCCGAAGATAGCCGATCTTTCTTGCTTTAATCTGTCATTCTACACACAAGTTATGCTCAATTTTAAACCAAACTTTTTTGATATTGCCCGTAAAAGCTATATGATAGAAAAACTATGATTTTCATCATTTGGGATCAAAAAATTAGGTTGTACCAAAGACAATTTATTAATATTTGTACCCTGGATATAATAAATTGATTCTAATACTATTGTCATTCCGTCTGATTAATTGTATGTTTTGCTTTGTTGAGTAGATAAATGAGGGAATTATGCGCATTATATACTATACTACATGTGAAATTATTGTCCTTTATATAATGAGACATACTTTTACAGGGTATTTTGTAGTTCACAATGCACCATGTGCGCGTCCAAAAAATATAATCTTCCTTGGCATTGTAGGAAAAATTTAAGTTTTTCTGGTATGAGACAAATTTTTGTATCGAGTATCAATTGTCTTTAAATTGTGGATTTTAATTTTTAAAGGGATGGTGGCACGGCCATTGTTCGTTCAAAAATTCGAATAAGAATTCGAACGTTAACAAAGAAACCCGACCCATAATGTTTAGTGATCTTTCAATTAAAAATTTATGACACAAAATGTGTCCATTAATCCCTAAAGTGCAGCGCAAGCCACAACAAAAACAAATGTTAGAAATCGAGAGCGAGAGCGCGCCAAGCACTGCAGAGCAAAAAGCCACCTAAGCAACATTCATTGTATGGGCGTTGGATATCTTGTTATTTATATGGTCTTTGGTTGCACCTTTAGTGCGCTTTGGCAATATCACAGTGTAATTATCATAAGTATTGGTGCTCATTGCAGTTCTTTGGTATATACATACATATATGTATATGTACAACAAAGTCTTATATATATATATATATATATATATATATATATCTATGTACATATTCATATATGCATGCGTAAGTAATGTTAACTGTTACTTTATATATGTATGTATATTGCATAAAGCAAACTTGCCATGCGCAACAACTGTAAAGGCTTTACGCAATATTAGACCATCATATCGATATAATATACATACATATACCAGTTTTATATGTACATATAAATATCCAATGAAAAGAAATAAATAGCCTCCTACGACAATTTTGCCATATTTGTCAGGTAGTTGCCTTGAACAGTCACCGTAACTGCAAAGCGAAAAGAGCAAAGCAAAATCTTATGAATCATGGCTCGCTTTGTGGCTTAAATTCTATGGGATTTGAGCATTTATTTTCCAAACAAGTTTTAGACAAGTATCCCCCACACAGTTTAACCTGAAAATATTTGTTGGAGAACATGCTCGTATTGAGCTATTTATTACTGCAACCTCTGTTAAGTCTTTGCTTGGCTCTGGCACTAGCTACGGCACCAAAGGAACCAGTAAATTCAAGCACATTGGTTGGTATATATGTACATACATAAGGTTAATTTCACATACACACATGTATGTATGTACATGTATTTGTACATAGCTTTGTATAAAAGCAGGGAGCAAACTTTATTATAATATTACTACTCTGTTTCAAAAATAATAAATAATCTATATATATATATATATATATATATATATAAAACAGTTCAACCTGACTGACTGACTCACTGGTGACATGTGGGCAGCCCAAATGGTAGAAGCTGGAACCCTGCAATTTTTACAGTAGCTTCTTATTTTAAAACAGTGGTGGAACAGTCGAAAAATATGGTTAAATATATATCGGGAAGTATAAAGAAATTGTATTTGAAAATTGTATGGAAATCTCGGTATGCGCCAGCTGCTACATAACAACGTGAAAGAGCAAGAGAAATAAAAAAATGTTCTCTTGAATCGCCAAAACTTATAAGTGCGACTGAAATCACTATATTGCTTACGTCTCTCAGACTCTGCCTAGCTTTGCAATCGATCTACAGTAGATGGCGCGCTGCTGCTCGATATTTGCTTGGCGGGTAATTATTTAGTAGAGTGCCCCTATATTAAGACTACGTCAAAATGTCTGACTTTGGTCTTAAACGACGCGTCTCAAAATTATAAAGCAGAGTCTGTCCGCAGAACAAGACTTTATTGTCTTTTTTTTATAATATTAATTTAATTAAAGGCGAACATCTTAAATAAAAGACATAATCCGCTCGTAAGCATTACAATTACATGATTAGCGCCTTTGGAAGGCTAAGTCCGCGCATATCATGAGACGTTGCCTGCTCTTAGACGTGATTTTGGAAGTAATTTTGCCTTGGTGTAGATAAATTCAAAGCGATCGTTCGTAGAAATAAAAACGAACATGTCGATAAAAAGCCGAGATGAATGGAAATACCGAAATATTTGTTTGTCTGTTTTTTCTGACTTCGATTTTCGTCGACGGCCATCAGTTATAAGTTGCAGTTCGGGTGTGACTGAAGCACAGACCGTAATAATTATAAATTATATTATAAAAATTACATGGACATGATTACATTTCAATTTTTGCGATTTGCTTCAATGATAATTATTAGTTTTCAGTAATTGAATAAAACTTAGACACAATCATTTTTGTTGATAAAAATAATAAAACTCAAAAATAATGATTATCAATGATTTTTTTTTTCGCTCAAAATAAATTTCAATAGTATTTTCCGGCTTCTGTGTAACATTTGTTCCCAATATTATTGCATATCCTTGTAAAGGGACCACAAAGCTACCAATTACTTTGCAATCGGTTGCCGCAACTTGAAAAACTGACTTAAGTTGGGCTGACTGGTTGCATTGTGTATGGGTCCCATAAGTCTGAAAGACTCAGCACAACAATAAGCCCAGATGACGTCAATTTCCAGCAAAACTGGTATTTTGACTTGTCGACGACTTTGCGTTTGCCTGTCCCTCAAGTCAACATGCCAGTGCTTGTTGTGGCGCGACTCAACTCTGGTACTGGCCCAATGATTACGTGACGCGGCTGCTACTTTGGCTGCTTGAAACTTGACGGAATGGCACTGTGAATAGTATGACTTTATGTACCAGTATGGTGGCATCAAGTACACACATATGTTCATACTTGCATACATATGTATGTATGTACATATACGTGTATAATGCAGATCCAAATCCGACGCAACATCTCTTGGACTTGCTTTCATGCCAACAACAGATACAGAAAATATACCCGACTATTACACACCCCGTCCCCGGTATACAATTGCCAATCGCATATTGGTACACACACAAAAACGTATATTGGAATTCCTGAAATTTGACACAAACTCCATCTATGTATGGTATACAGGAATCTACATTTGGTGGCTCTAATTTGTATAGTTCATGAGAACGACGTGTTCATGCAGACTTATCGACAGGGCCAGCTCGACTCGGCTATTGATACTGATCAAGAATATATATACTTGTCTGCCAGTTAGTCCGCACTTAGACGATGATATAAACTCTCGAGATTTGTTCTTCTGTTTGAATACTACTAAAAAAAAAATCATTTGCATTTAGACGGTGAATTTTAAAACACACAATGCAAATGATTTTCTGTTGCATTGCAAGTCTGGTTGAAATTATCGCTAACCAATTTCATACAAGCACAGCAAAATGCGCAAAACAGAGCAAAAATGTGCGAAAAAATCAAGACAAGGCTGTTTATGAATTTTTTTACGGCCCGCTTCTTCGCTACAAATGTTCCCTACAAGCAAAAATCCTTTAGTTAAAAATTTTAATTTAAAATCGCGAGTAACTTCTGTGTTTATTAATCGATATGCTCAGTAGATTAAAAGTGACCCAAGTATTGCACATGCTAAATCCAACAGCTATATCCTTAAAATTTTCGATTTAAATCGTTTTTATGGAATTTCGGCGGTGAGTGGGATATATCTTAAATCTAAAAAAAAGGACTTGATCTGCGAAAGGCATACAGGAACCCACATTTAAATTTGATGTCTCTAGCTCTTTAAGTCGCTAAGATCGACGCGATAGTTAGTTCTGTCCATTTGTACTGAGATTGCAACTGAGAACTAACATGGGATTTTGGAAAACTTCACCCACAATCCTGGAATTTTGAGGAAAACTGTTGTAAGAATTTTTTAGTTCCTGTACCCGTAAAAATTGGATATTAAATCTGTGCAAATGTATGTAACAGACAGAAGGAGACATCTCCAACCCTATAAAGAATATATATTCTCGATCAGTATCATGACCTGAGTTGTTTTTGCCCTTCCCGTCTGTCTGTCCATCCGTCCGTGTGTATGAACGCGTAGATCTTTTTGTTTCTAGATACAATACATAGACCAAACTTACTCAAAGTATCAAAAGCCCCTCTAAGCCAACGATAATCGTTAAATTGTCAATTGTCGCAATTTTGAAGATATACGATTATTTGCTTGTGGTTTTCTGACTTGGATTCGTACTTGTCACACCGTGTACCCATGAAATGGTTAAAAGAAAAATCGGAGTATTAATATGTACCAGGCAGAAAAGGCTCCGACCAAATCAAGTATATTTATTCTTGATCAGCATAAACTGTCGAGTAGATATAGCTATATCCGGTTGTTGGTCCCTATCTATGAACGCGTAGATCTGAAAGATTTTTTAGCCGATCGGAAATTAAACACCAACATTCTTCGTACTGCCGAGCACACGGAAGCAGCAGCGCAGCCGCCACCTGATAAGCTCCGCTTGCTTGCACTGCCGCTGAACTGCTTGATACATTTGTGTTTCTACACACACATTTCAGACCTTTGTACAGATGTCTCGTTGTTGAGTATACTCAACTTAAGCATTTTACTTGTTTTGTTAATTGTATGGGATTTACGTTACTTCATTATACATTTTTCTGGATTATTTGGAAAATTCCCTTTTTACTCCCTTTACCTAAGAAATGGGTAAAAAGGGGGTACTAAATCTGTGCAAATGTATGTAACAGGCAGAAGGAGACATCTTCGACCCCATAAAGTACGTTTACAGACATATTTGGGATGTAGGTTCGTGTATAGCGGGCGCAGGTCATGTTTATTTTGGATCTTAGATGCTCCCCCCAATCCTCCTTCGTTAAAAACTGTTTTACAGTAACAATTTTTTAGATATAGATAGCTTTGGGATAATAATATACTGTTCAATTTCAATTCGATCGGATAGATTCAGTACTGCAGCGCGTGGGGAAGAAGATGCATAGCCACCACTTAAAATGCCTTGCTTCCGCTGTCGCTTGTATGTGTGTGTGTATGCGTAAGTGTACGAAGATGCGATGGGAAATTTTTGACCTGGTTTTGTAGTTGGGTATACTGAACTATAGCACTTTCACTGGTTTATTATTATAAATGCCGAGTTAAAATTAGGTACAGCACAAAGATTTTATTGGGACACTGTATATGTATGGTTTGAGTATGAATGTCCAATTCTCCGAAGTCTCGCATGACTCATTTCACATAAGCCTGACACAACAGCGCACATCAACTTTAGTTATTCAATAATCGTGTCTAATAGCACATGTGTAATTGCACTTACTTATTACATACTTTTATTTGCATTTATCTTAATAAATGAATTTTTTAACACCGTAAAAAACAAGAAAAACAATTAAGAATGCTATGGTTGAGTATACCCAACTACAAAACACCCTGTAAAAAAAAAAATCTAAAATTTCCGATTGCATTTTATATCATTATCCAATACACACACACACGCAAAGACGCAGAAATCGACAGAAGAAACGACAGCGCAAGTGAGGCATTTAAGTGGTGGCTGTGCTGCTTCTTCCCCCGCGCTGCAGTACTGAATCTTGTTTGTTAAATAACTTCCGTGTTTATTATCCGATCGACTTGAAATTTGAACAGTAGACTAAGAGTGACTAAGGTATTGTACATGCCAAATTCCAAATATCGGGGAAATGGGCAGGAATATCTCAGATCCAAAAAAAAAAAGTCCTGCGCCCGCTCTAGACGAACTTACATTCAAAATTTGGTGTCTCTAGTGCTCAGAAATGCTGTGATCGACGCGTTCATATATACGGACGGGCAGACGGTCATGGCCGAATCGAAATTTCTTTTGATACTGACCGAATATATATATACATATATATTTTATAGGGTCGGAGATTGCTCCTTCTGTCGGTTACATACATTCGCACAGATTTAGTACCCCCTTTTTGCCCATTTTATGGGTACAGTTAGTGAGAAGCAATTTTGAAACGAGGCTAAAATTGTTGTTGCATGTAATAATATGTAGAGCCATATAGTATGAGTATACACATATATATACATACATATGTACACGTATGCATGTATATAAATATGTATATGTTTAAATATGTACTACAAGCAAGTAACTTGTTTGTTACCTTCTAACAAATAACTCACTCTTGTTGTATTTGTATGTATACTTCAAGCCAGAAAACACATTTCGTATAACAGGAATTTGTTTTTATTTTTCGAGTAGTAACCAAAATCTTTTGGTGTTTTAAATTTTTAAAAACTTTTTTTCCGTTGCGCTGTTTTACTAGCCGCGATCGTTGGTTCGTTCGATGTTTATTTATGTAGTTTTTGGTTATTTAATGCTAATTTTTTACAAATCGTCCAATAATTGTCCGTGCCTGAACGCGCTCTAGTAGGTTACCTGCTTGCGACTGTTGCGGCCGTTTGCCATTTAACAGCGGCTGGCAAACGCTTGTCGCTGCTCTACTGCGTCTGCCACTTCCATTCCCGTCTTTGGCCATGTTGGCTTGCCAACAGTCGAGCTTCGACCGCGTATTTGTGTCCGTATGTACGTCAGCGTGTGTATGTGTTAAGTATGTGCCAGTGTCTGTGCATTTATCAATCCGTTCGCTCTCTACTCACTGACGCGATTTCAGACTGGTTCAGCATTGTAGTTCCCATTTCCATTCCCCCCGTCCAGCGATGCGCAACGACTTTACTTAGCCAGACCCACTCAGAGCTGACCTACACTTCCCGTCTCCATGCCACTTGCCCACAATCAACTAACCGAAACTCCAACTGAGCTGTGAGCGGAGGGTTATCTCGACATCGGCATTACTTTTGGTATGTCTACGAGTATCTCTCGGCATGTTGCCAAACCTGTTGTGTTGACTTTAAATGTGCTGACTCTGGCGCTGGCTCTGGCTCTGACTCTTTGCTAGTTTTGCCTTTTCTTGAGTCGTAGACTATTTGGTAGGAAGAGACTCTGGGTGATAGAGCGAGAGAGACAAAGTACAGTGGGCCAAATGGTATTATTGAATTCATTAAAAGCTTGAATTTTAATATTTGTATGAAATTCAGAAGTCAAGATCTTTGTGTAACTGCAAATCATGTGCAAGGTTAAACAAATATTTCATGTACTATAAAACAGCCGATAGGTTATGAATTCAAAATTCGTTGCAAGAGTGCGATTCCAGATTCCATCACTTTGTAGGATCGCATGTAGTGCACAGATAAACAGCTGTATCTCTCGAGCCGAGAAACTACAACTTAAAATCCAGCAGGAAGTGCACGACAAAATTCAGATTAAAATTTTTCGCTTGATAGAAGAGTATAATGGGAGTGTGCAATGTCCGTCCGTCTGTCTTCGGATACATATTGGTACACATGTATATACCTCAATTTATAAAGTGTCGAGATCTTTCAAAGTTGCACATCTCTGCAAATAGCCTGTAATAAAAAGTCTATTCACACTGATCCAAAATAATCTAACACGATTGAGAGAGCCCATAGGTTACGACAAGAATTCTGCAACCTTTGGCTCTCACTGCTCATGCACGTAACATGTTATGAAATTTAGCGCGCACTTTTGAACTTTTATGAAAATCACTGACCTTTTTTTAATAAATCGGATCGTATGGCTGTAATCCAGCCTGAATACTGTCTGATTATTGTAGGGAAATTCGTAACGTATCGATTAATATATATCGGACCTCTCTATGTGCCATAAAACTATACTAGCAGGCCTTGCCTGGGGAAATATTTAGATGAAAGTGGATTTTTTTTTAATTTGACTACTTTCGTCAACTAAATAGTTGAGCCACGTGACTAATGTTTTTTGTATGGGGCTATGAAAATGTCTTTGAAAAAAAAAAGAAAAAAATGTCCCACTCACTTGTCCTTGACTTCCATTTCCCGCCCGTGGCGACGCGGATTATGTTTTCCAAAATCATTTGTCATTTTAAGCCAATTTCAAGAATAATTCTGAGAAACCAGATTAAATCTTTCCAACTTTTTTCCTCCCGTTGTATTGCCCGTAAAGTACCGAGGTTTTTGTATTTATATTTGGCAATTAGTATAATTAGTGTATTTTTCAAAACCGGTAGCACATGTGACGAATTATTTAATGTGAGGTGCTTTGAAAATTAGTTTCAAAATGATTGAATGATAAGCAGAAGTGTAGATTTTCCAAAAACTTTGGACACCGCGCCTATTATGTGTTTGGGCAGAACCATGAAAATGAGTTTGAAGCCAATCACATCAAATTTAAAAATTTCGAGTGCCAGAGTTTTCCACAAATTTTCCGAGCATAGGGCTGAATTTCTAATAATCAATAATACACGTGTCGATTTATTTTATGTAAAGAGATTTCAAAATGAGTTTGAAGGTGATCGGACTAAAATTAGACTTTCGCCCATACAACCTTGGACTCCCATTTTCCGCGCAAGGGGGTGGATTTTCCAAAATCGGTGAAATATGTGTCAAATTAATTTTTGTATAGATCGTTGAAAATGAGTTTCAAGACGGTTGGATGGTAAACAAAAAAGTTTCACACAACAGTTTTAAAAAGTTTCACACAACAGTTTTCCGCGATTTTCCACGCTTGTGGGTGGAATTTTCCAAAATCCCGCCATATTGTTTACTTTCATCATAGAAAAGTTTCATAATCATAGCCTTAAAATTGAGCGATAAGTTTGAATGCAAACATTCGGCCTGGCAACATTTTCTAACTTTAACTACTTATTATTTAAAATGTATGGCACCTACAGAGCACCAAGACCTATCAATCGACGCGGTATGAAGTTCGCTACAATATGCTGGCAAGATTTTCCAAATCGGACTGGTATTACAGCCCCACGAGCCGACACAGTAAAAAAGTCAGTGTTTTTTGAACAAATTCAAAAGCGCGCGCTGAATTTCATGACTTGTGACGTCACAGGTTTGGTCGCCAAATAACGGCGACTAACGGACATGCGCATGGCGTAACCTACTGTCTCTCAATCGTGAGTCAGCATGAACTCTTTTATATATATTTACTAGCAGGTAATATCCCGGCCTTGCCCGGGGAAATATTTAGATGAAAATGCATTTTTTTTTCTTGAATTTGACTACTTTCGTCAACCGTAAGAAATATAACTAAATAGTTGAGCCACGTGACTAATGTTTTCAGTGTAGGGCTATGAAAATGTCTGTGAAAAAAAAAAATGTTCCACTCATTTGTCCTGGACTTCCATTTCCCGCCCGTGGCGACACGGAGTAGATTTTCCAAAATCATTTGGCATTTTAAGCCAATTTTAAGAATAATACTAAGAATTCAGATTAAATCTTTCCAACGGTTTTCCGCCCGTTGTATTGCTCGCAAAGTACCGAGGTTTTAGTATTTATTTATATTTTTCAAAACCGGTAGCACATGTGACGAATTATTTAATGTGAGGTGCTTTGAAAATTAGTTTCAAAATGATTGAATGATAAACAGAAGTTTGAAGTCAATTGGAACATAATAAAAACAAAATTCATACAACAGTTTTCAGTGAATTTTCCGGCTTTGGGGGTAGATTTTCCAAAATCTTTAACCACCGCGCCTACTATTTTTGCCCATAGAACCTTGAAAATTAGGTTGAAGCCAATCGCATGAAAATTAAAAATGTCGAATGCCAGACTTTTCCACCGATTTTCCGACCATGTGGTTGAATTTCCCAAAATCGCTGATACACGTGTCAAATTATTTAATGTGAAGAACTTTCAAAATTAATTTGAAGTCAATCGGACGATAATCAAGAAAATTTCATACAACAGTTTTCCACGAATTTTCCGACTTTGGGGATAGATTTTCCAAAATCTTTGACCACCGCGCCTATTATATTTGCCCATAGAACCTTGAAAATGAGTTTGAAGCCAATCGCATGAAAATTATAAATGTCGAATGCCAGAATTTTCCACCGATTTTCCGACCATGTGGTCGATTTTCCCAAAATCGCTGATACACGTGTCGAATTATTTTACGTGAAGAGCTTTGAAAATGAATTTGAAGGTGATCGGACTAAAATTAGACTTTCGCCCATACAACCTTGAGACCCCCATTTTCCACCCATGGGGGTGGATTTTCCAAAATCGATGAAATATGTGTCAAATTAATTTTTGTGTAGATCTCTGAAAATGAGTTTGAAGCTGATTGGATGGTAAACAAAAAAGTTTCATACAACAGTTTTCCGCGATTTTCCACGCTTGTGGGTGGAATTTTCCAAAATCCCGTCTTAGTGTGCACTTTCATTATAGATGGAACCTACTGTGAAAATTTCAGCATCCTAGCTCTTATGGTTTGGGCTGTGCGATGATTGCCAATCAGTCAGTCAGTCAGCACGAACTCTTTTATATATATAGATATATATCGGCGAGAGGTTACCGGTATTCATATTATTTTCCATATTTATTAACTTATTGTCGAGTGCAGCGAGTCTCTGTAGTTGCCTATTCACCATGTGCTTTTTCAACGACTTCCGGCAACGTCCTCAGAGCCACGCTCGATTAAATAGCGTTGCCACTATTATCTCACTTAATACTAAACAACCAACACTGTCGATATACAGACTTATCCAACACTACATTCTATCGATAAGGCGCTCAATTCAAACAAACCATCTATTCTCCGACACGGCCATTCTGACACATTACACGCCCTCGTGTAACCAATACTTTTCTTAAAACGTTATAAACAAACTTTAATTTCAATCAGTAATCTTCCTTTTACACAACTAATTTCTTAGAGTATACTCGCTTAACTTAACAGGTTATTTTTCATTTTCTCTTAACATATATTTTTTTCATTCTCATTTTCTTCCTTAAACATTTACCATTTAATATCATTACATTACATCTAATATGTCCATTTCAACAACAACTTTGTCTTCATTATATTTTTCTTATTTCTCAGTATCCCCAACAACTAGAGCTACAGGGCCAGGTACCGCCACGTAGCAATCGATTACCGTGCATCGCTATACACATTCCACTACTTTCGCTTAACAATTTTCAACACTGTCTGTTTCAACAGCATCACTACCGTCTCTTTCAACGGCTTCCATACTGTCTGTTTCAACAGCTTCCATACTGTCTGTTTCAACAGCTTCCATACCGTCTGTTTCAACGGCTTCCATACCGTCTGTTTCAACGGCTTCCATACTGTCTGTTTCAACAGCTTCCATACTGTCTGTTTCAACAGCTTCCATACCGTCTGTTTCAACGGCTTCCATACTGTCTGTTTCAACAGCTTCTCTTAGTGGGCTCTCCTCGATTTCTAGCTCGCTTGGTACCTGCCCATCCGGCATATTTCTTAAGCTCTCATGTGGATACTTATATTGTCTCCTACTCTTCATACATTTTAGCATATACCTATCATTATCTAAGACTTTGATGATCTGAAAAGGACCTCGAAACTTAGGGTCGAGCTTCGTTTGGTGTCTTTCACTGTTGTTTAGTAAAACAAAATCACCCACACTAAATCTTATTAGCTTTGCCTTATTTCTGTCAAATCTAAACTTTTCATATTTGTCTGCCATTTCCATATTCTTAAGAGCTAGTGTCCTGATTTCGGTTAGATCAACCTGTTTCTGAATCATTTATCGGAATTAAACCTGAAGGTCGAGCAACCTTTCCCATTAACAGTTCTAACGGACTCGCCTTTGTAACTCTATTATAAATGTAAATGAGTCAATTTGCACAATGACATACTCTTTTCTATCACTCTTGCCACTTAGCTTGCCTGAAATATCTATGTGCACTATGTGCCATGGAATGCTTACTTTCGCAATGGGGTGTAATTCAATTTGTGGTTTCCCTGAACTCGATTTTGAAACTCTGCAAGTTATGCAGTTTTCAACAAATTTTCGAACGTACTTAGCCGTGCCCTCAAACCAATAATAATCATACACTTTATCGAGTGTCTTTTCCCATCCTAGATGCATAATAGATTCGTGAACCTGGTTAATAATCGACCATCTAAATGCACGGGGTACTACTGGTAAACAAAGAGTCTTATAGTTTCTCTGAATTTTTCTATAGAGAACACCTGTTCTAATGGATAGTCATCATTATTTAATTTATGTATTATCTCAACAATATCTTCATCTCTTTGTTGCTCCGCACGAATCCAATCTTCTGAAAGTTCAGTTAGTTCAATTCGCTTTTCAACAATTTTAGACTTTTCAGTGAACTTATTGTGAGGCAGAGGGTTTCTAGATAGAAAGTCGACGTGAGCCATGCGCTTGCCTTCACGATACTGTATATCAAAATCAAAGATTTGAAGAAATGCCCACCAACGGTAGACCCTAGGCAGCAACTCTATTTTTGTTCGGGATTACTTTAACGAATTACAGCCAGTGAAGATTACAAACTTTCTGCCTTGTAAATAATGCCTAAAATGCTTAACTGCATTAACCACGGCAAGAGTTTCTAGCTCGTATGAGGTGTACTTGGCTTCGCATGGGGTTGTCGTCTTGCTATAATATTCTACCACATGTGGCTTACTGTCGATCCTGTGTAGAAGGATAGCTCCGTATCCAAGAGCACTTGCAGCAGTTTGCAGCCCAATTGGATACTGAGGGTCGAAAATAACTAAAACTGGATTGTTGGTCAGTATGTGAATAACTTTTCTACGAATCTCTTCATGTTTATCTTTCCACTCGAAATTACTTGTCATGACGTAAGAAAATATAATGGTTTCATTATTTGTGCAAATCCAAGAACAAATTGGCGGAAATACGAAGCCAATCCTATAAATTGTCGCAACGTTGTAACCGATCTAGGAGGTGGCAGTGCAATCAGGGACTCAATTTTACGTGTGTTGGGACGAATCTCACCTTCCTGCACCTCAAATCCCAAATATTGGACAAAAGTTCTGAGAAAGAAACACTTTTCTACATTAAATGAGAATCCTGCCTTTGTAAGAATGTACAAAACGATTTTTAACCTCTCTAGCGCTAATTCTTTTGTTGAAGCCACTATCATAATATCATCCATGTAAACAATAACGTACGAATAGGCAATATCTCCTAATGCTTTCAATATTGCACGTTGAAAAACTGACGGCGCATTTTTCAGACCAAATGGCATTGAAAGAAACTCGTATTGTCCTTCCGGGGTGACAAACGCAGTATATTCAATAGACTTTGGATGCATCGGAACCTGATAATAGCCGCTTGCCATGTCTAAACAGGTAAAGAATTTCGCTCCTCGTAATCTGGCTATCTGGTCAGCTATTAACGGTAAAGGGAATTTATCTGCAACCGTATTTGAATTCAACTCCCTATAGTCTACGCAGAGTCTTGCAGATCCATTCTTTTTCTTGACCAGCAGCGCAGGGCTGGCAAATGGAGAACTACTTGGTCTGATAACTTTGCACTCTAGCAACTCTTGTATTTTATCTCGAACTAGCTCTCTTTCACTTGAACTAAATCTGTACGGTCTTCTCTGTACAGTTTTGTTTTCATCAACCAGTCGAATATTCATTTCACCTGCACTGACACGGGTCTGGGGAGTTCCTCTTATAAACGAATTAGTGTAAGATTTTAACAATGTTATTAATAGGTTTTTGTCTTTGCCATATACATCAGTTTCTAGCTTATCATAGGAATTGTTTAACAATGTAGTGGATACGTTCACTGTTTTAGCTTTTACTATATCTACTCCTTCACAAGATACTTAAGCTGAGTATCCTTGAGCTAAAACTTCACGACCTAACACAATATTGTTTCGCATACATTCGTCTGGTATTACATTAAATATTACATTTAAACAATTTCCATTTATCATAGCATCGCAATCAATTTGGATCGTACTAAGAACATTTGCATTTCCAATGCCTTTTAGTGTTATAACATTACTTGTTCTTTTACCACTTAATTTGCATGCAAAACTCACTCTGCTCCTGAATCAAACATAATTGGAATGTTCTCACCTCGCACCAGCATACTTGCTTTTGGCTCATCCACTACACACAATTCCGCTCTTTTTACTGTCCGTGATCCAGATGCACCACCAGCTTCCGGACATTGCGACGCTATATAACCCGGCTGTTGACAACGAAAGCATGTAATGTTGCCCTTTCCATACTGGGGATGTGATTGAGAAGCTCGTTGATCCTGTCCTTGTAAAGTGCCACTAGAATGTTTTCGACTCCTGCAATCGGCCTTCTTGTGTCCCATGTTACCACAAAGATGACACCTGACAGGAAGCATCTTAAAACGTTTAGCTCCAGAGTCCTCGGTTCCAAAATTATGTGGTCTCTTCTCAAGCGCAAACACTTGCAACTCAGTCTGTAGGTCGCGTCGGTTTTGAATATTGGCTTTGTATGCGATTCTCTGCACACGACGATCGAAATTGGCCAAATGTCCCAAAACAACTGATACCGCAATTTTCTCATGTCTCGCCATTTTGTCACGAGTGACAGCGGCTTGCATATATTGAAAGACATTCACCGTTGTTCGGGCGGCTATTAAGCAAATGTAAAAACGCGGCTGCTGGCATCTCTGTGTTTGCGTATGTCTGCTCGAATAACTGCTTGAACTCCGGCCATGTTATGCCTGCGTAACAAATTTGAGACAGCCATTGAGATGCACTTCCTTCAAGAGATTTGCTTAGTGCCAAAATTAAAGCGCTGCCTTGCAATGGTCTTTCACTTAAAACGATGTCAATTGTAGCACACCATTGCATAGCGTCTGCTCCAGGAATGTCTGCGTTAAATTTTGGCAAATTAACGGCGCCATTTTGTTGAGGCTCTCGTGCCGACGCTTGCAAAGTTTTTGCCAATGCCAGGAAATTTTGGGCTTGCTGTTCCATCAGCATACGCAGTTGATCCTCCATGGTTAGTTGGCGAGGATTATATCCCACTTCTGATATCGGCGAGAGGTTACCGGTATTCATATTATTTTACATATTTATTAACTTATTGTCGAGTGCAGCGAGTCTCTGTAGTTGCCTATTCACCATGTGCTTTTTCAACGACTTCCGGTAAAGTTCTCAGAGCCACGCTCGATTAAATAGCGTTGCCACTATTATCTCACTCGATACCAAACAACCAACACTGTCGATATACAGACTTATCCAACACTACATTCTATCGATAAGGCGCTCAATTCAAACAAACCATCTATTCTCCGACATATACATATAGAGTTCAACCTGACTGACTGACTGACTGATTGGTGACATTTGGGCAGCCCAAACAGTAGAAGCTAGAAGCCTGCAATTTTTATAGTACCTTCATATGATAAAATTAGGTGGAACTGCCGAAAAATTAGTTAAATATATATCGGGAACTATATGAAAATTGTATGAAAATCTCGGTAAGCGCCAGCTGCTACTAAACAACGTTAAAGTGCAAAAGAGATAAAAAATGTCGCTCTTGGATCGCTCTCCCGGCCTTAAAACTTATAAGTGCGGCTGAAATCGCCATATTGCTTATGTCTCGCAGACTGTCTAGCTTTGCCATCGATCTACGGTACATGACGCAAAGCTGCTCGACATGTGTTTGGCGGGAAGCTCATTGCTCTATCACCCACATTTAAGGACGACGTCAAAATGTCTGACTTTGGTCTTAAAAGACGCGTCTCAAAATTAGAAAGCAAATTCTGTAGGCAGAAGAGCACTTTATTGTCGAAATATTGAAATGAATGCAAATAAAAGTTGACCGATATGAGTGTATCGGCACGATAGTTGTTTGTCTTAGTGTTGGAAAACAAAATATTTACCAAAATTGCCAGACCGATGGATTGAATTTGTTAATAACAGTTTAAAATAAAATATGAATAGGCCGCTTAAAATAATACGATTTATCACTCTCTCGGCCTTATGACTTATAAGTGCGACTGAAATCGCCATATTGCGTATGTCTCTCAGACTCTGCCTATGCTTTGCTGTCGATCTACGATAGTTGGCGCGCTGGTTGGTACTACGATTTGGTTAATTTAAATCATTTAAGTTTATTAGTTATGTACCTTTGTAGTTAGTTATGTACCTTTGTAGTTAATATATTGCGAATGTTGCTGGGCTGATTTACTACATGTTATGGCCAGCTGACAAAATATCGGCGAGAGGAAGGGAATACCCATATGTCGAAAGGGTTGCCAGACGGGCGAAGGCAGGAAGCAGTGCAACAGGGCTAGACAGCCACCGAAAAGGGCCGTCTAGCGAAGGGCGCTCAGCGGTCAAGGGGCTACTGAACTTAGCAGCTGAATCAACGGTCAAGGGCAACCTATCGTTTCGCCTGCAGGTCAGTAACAAAGCAAAGCCGGCCAAGTAAAGTGCGTGTAGCGAAAGCTAATTTTTTTTGGAAAAAATTTCGAAGTACAAAATAGTGGTGAATCCGGGAAACGGAATTAATTTAAAACAATTTTTAAACAACAGATATAAGCTCAAGCAAGTCTGGCGAACATCTAAGGGTGAGTGGAAGGAGAGAATTAGAATTTAGTATATGATTAAAAATCCATTGTGTTTTAGAGCCGGCCACCAGGGCACAAATACCAGATTCGATCAGGTCAAATCAGGGCCTGATTGAAATATTTTCTCTCGGGGCCACAAAACGAAATAAAAAAAATTAGTCTTGTCACCAAGGGCCCAATAACTACTTTTGGCCACCCAAATCGCACACGCGAAACGCATTATTTTTTTATTATTGTTGTTTAAACCCCTTGGCATATCGAAATTATTCGACACCGCCAACCGCCCATAGAGCTCTTTAGGTAGGAAAACGTAAAAGTCATTACTAATTGGTGACATCAAAATAAGCAGGTAATACCAACAAAGATCGGGGGACTTAACAAAATTTATAGAATTTTAATAATCAAATATTTATCTCAACTTGCGCGCACACGCACTTCAAAACTAAATTTAAAAAAATAATAATAATATAAGTAAAGTAAATAGAAATTAAAATGTGTAACATTCCTTAAAATTAATTAAAACAACAAAATTAAATGTACGAATATTTTTAAGACCTTAAACGAAAGCTTGTCATTAAATTAGTGTGCTCTCACTGTTAAGAGTGAATATGGTGTGAAGTCGATTTTTAGGAGGAAGGGGCAAAGGGATCTTTTGCAGCATGGCGCGAGCAGCAAATTGGTGTTGACTTGGGGCAGCGGTCAAAATCCGCCAACTGCTGCCATGGTTGGGAGGAAGGCGCACAAGGGCATTCCAACTACGTCAGAGTCCCAGAAGACATCCCGGATCTGGAAGAGAAGAGGCATTTGTAAGTGATGAGTGTAAATGTGAGCATGCGGATGTTTGTGTTTGTACATATGTGTGGTGCAAATTTAAATTTGAATTTGAATTCAAATTATGCAGCGTCTAGTGTTGTTAAATGCAGAGTTTGTGTACCGTGAATTCTATGTTTTATTGTTACGTGTGTGTGGGCAGGGTTAAGTAACCCATGACCCGAAATGAGCTAGCCCGGGTAGCCCACGGAGGAAACACACGCAGGGCCCTGGTAAAGGAGAGGTAGGACCATAACAACTTTAAACCTTGACAACATACGGTTGCATTTAGCAAATATTTCTTGATGTGTGATATAAAACATCGAATTCTTTATTCAATTTGATCCACGAGTGAGTTACTGACTTTATTCATATTAATTTTTTTTAACATAACTTCTTTTAGGCAGATTCGTCGCGTCCATTGTTGTCCCAAACCTCCAGCTAAGTAAAGCGGCGAAACTCAACACCGCAACATGTAATTTTTTCGAAAACCGGCATAAATAGGCAAAGAATATTTTAAAGACATATTATAAATAAAATTATATATACCGTAGTCCATACATTTTTACGAAAAACATACCGGCTTTAGTCGCTCACTGCTGCTTGCGCCAAAATAAGTTATACTCAACGAAATAAGACTGTTTATGGCAAGTGTCATCCTAGCATAGTTTAAAATCACTTACTGAGCACTAAGTCTCCAAACTGTCCTCTCATTCTGCGCTCGCTTAGCCCTCAGCTAAGCCCTGTAAAAGTAGCTTAAGTCAACCACTATAGAAGTGTCCGCTGAAATATATACAAATTGTGTGAAGTGAACATATAGTGTTTTATTGAAATTTCACCTGCTACACGGGAGTTGGTTACATCTCGCTGTCCTCCACTACAAAAACTGCAGCTGTAGTCAAAACGTTTTCGCTGTTGGAATTAGTGTGTGCGTGTGAGACACTACGCTAGTGCGATTTTCCGCCGCCAGTGGTGGAAATAGTGCGTTTCTCTGCCGCCAGTGGCGATTTCGCCGCAAGAGTAAATCTGGTGTTTGCCGCCAGAGTCACAGTTCTGCGTCTCGCCGCCAGAGGCGTAGTGCGGCTTCTTGCCGCCAGAGTCGCCGTTGTACGGACTACGCGAAATCCGCCAGAGCGCAGCTGGAGAGCTATATAAGTGCTCGCTCTTGCTCAGGCAGCGATGGCGGCGAGGTGAGCGACGCCAGCACGATTGAGAGAGCCATAAGTTACGACCACGGTTGAGAGACAGTAGGTTACGCCATGCGCATGTCCGTTAGGCGCCGTTATTCGGCGAGCGAGCGCGTGACGTCACATGACCCAACGCGCTTAAAAATGTATGAAAATCAACGACTAATTTTACAAGACCTTAGTCTGTGCCTGTAAATTAAGTCAGATGTGATAGAGAACTATATTGCGCATCGATTGAGTGGCTTTGGTGCTCTGTAAGTTCAATACTTATTAAATAATACGTATTTAAAGTTAGAAAATGTTGCCAGCCCGAATTTTTACAATCTAACTTTTTGCTCAATTTTAAAACTATGATTATGAAACTTGGCACAAGTCTTTATTTTCGGTGCAGGCAGTACATATTTGAAAATCAGCCGGATCAGATCACTATATCATATAGCTCCCATAGGAATAATAGGTTGACAACTATGTTCTTGTATGAAAAACCAAGGCAAGCAGCTGCCCCTCTTGCTGCGCCCACTGCCGCGCCCTGGGTCAGGAGGCCTGTGGAGATGTGGTCTGCAGTGGTTACGAGCACGGACCCGAATATCACGGGTAAGCAGGTCGCCGAGAAGGTGATGATGGTGGTGTACGAGTACACGATGTGCGTGGTGCTAAACGGTTCCAGCGAGGTGTACACGTTCGACAATCGCAGAGCCCAGAGAAGACTGTATTTACAGACTGAGTAGCCGGCGTGCTCCAGGTCTATACGGCATCACCGGTGCGATATGCAAAGAGGTATGGCGTGCCATCCCTCAGCACCTCACAGCGTTGTATACCCGCTGCTTGGCTGAAGGCTATTTTCCCCTAGAGTGGAAACGCACGCGCGTGGTTGCGTTGCTCAAGGGGCCCGAGAAGGGCAGGAGCGATCGTGCCTCCTATCGTGGCATATGCCTGCTGCCAGTTTTTGGCAAGGTGCTGGAGGGACTCAAGGTGAATCGGCTGAAGGATGTGCTACCGAATGGCTGCAGATGGCAAATTGGATTTAGACCAGGACGCTGTGGGGAAGACGCTTGGAGAAACGGCGTGAGCACTGTTTTTGCCAGCTCGGCGAAATATGTGCTCGAAATCTTCGTGGATTTCAAGGTTGCTTTCGACCACGTGGAGTGGAATTCTGCACTTCGCCGCCTGATTGACTCTGGCTGCCGTGAAGCCAGCTTGTGGGGAAGCTTCTTCTCCGGCAGGAGTGCAAGTATCGTCAGCAGTTTTGGAGAAGTAACTGAGTCACCGGGACAGAGGTTGCCCACAGGGGTCCATCAGTGGTCTATTCATATGGAACCTCGTGATGTACGTGCTTCTACAGCGCTTGAAGCCGCACTGTGCGCTCAGCGCATATCCAGACGACTTGCTACTTTTCGTCATGCAAAGCAATAGCAAAAGCTCGCGGCCTACGTGACCACAAAAGGAATAGGCAAGGATTAGCGATAAAACCCGAGAGAGTGAGTGAACAATGATCGAAATGATCAAATTAGTCATCGACGGGAACTTAATTGTGAACGAAGTGTGCGCGCAATACAACGCGATCAAAGTTTAAGCAGCGGAGCAAACGCATCTACGCGATAAAACATACACACCTACGCCACAAGAAGACCAACAAAAACGGTAAGCGAGCCAACGGCATTATTTGTGTAGAAGCTAGGGAAGCAGCGAAGTGTATAGGTATAGGCAAATTTTGTACAGTTACCACCTAAGTTAGCTAAAGTGAATAAACAACACCTATTCTGGATAAAAGCGAAGTCAACCCGCTTATCCTTTCTTTAGTGGAGAGGAGGGGGGTGAGCTGTGATACCCTTTGGATGCGAGTCCCCGCTTTCCTTTCTTTAGTGTGAGAAGGAGGCTGTTACTATCGACTAATTTCCTGTTAGCGATATTTGCCTATTTTCTGTGCTGTCAGTGTTGGCTGTTTTAAGACTTCACCGAGCATACCGACAGAGTCGTGCAGCGGGCATATTTGCATAGCCTGGGCTTTTTCTTCCTACTAGTTATAACATTAGCGACCCTAATTGTCATATTTACAGTCCCAGCACTACTATAAATTTTGTTGTAAGTGGCCTTGGCCAGACTGAGTTATACCCCAGCCAGATACTTCCTTACAGTTTGCTGGAGCAAGCCTACCATACGTTGACAAATTCCGGTATCTGGGCATCACAGTCAGCGAGCGGTTGAGTTTTCGACTGCATATCGCGTCTTTACGTGATCGGCTGACTGGAGTCGTTAAGGCATTGGCCCGCGTACTGCGGGGGGTCGACTGGGGTGTCACTCCCTGCGAAAAGCGGACCATATACGCCGGACTCATGGCCTTGTGCACTGCTTGGTGCCTCAGTGTGGTATGCCGTGGCGATGAGACAGGTGGTTGCCCGGAGGCAGCTGATGTCCTGCCAAAGGCTAATCCTACTTGGATTCCTGCCGGTTTGCCGTACAGTGTCCACTGTGGCACTGCAAGTTCTTGATGGCGCTCCCCCGTTTGATCTGGCTGCCAAGCGATTGGCAATCAGATATGAACTGAGGCGTGACTACCCGCTGGAGGAAAGCGATTGGCTATACGGTCAAGACTTAGCAGGTCTTGGCTGAAGGCAGAAGATGGCGTTGCTGGACGAATGCTTGTTGCGAGAGTGGCATCTCAGGTGGGATGACGGTGATGACTCCGGACGGGTGACACACCGATTTTTCCCGGTTTTCCCGATTCGCAAGTTTCGTCTATAGCAGGCGAGACTTCG
>JBAMCL010000019.1:0-55000 GCA_037075165.1 Hirtodrosophila histrioides
GACGATATTCTAAAACCTAAAATTGGCATAAGTGACGATAAGTCGCCAATAAAACTAGATGACAAACCCAAGTCCCCAATTGATGCATTTAAGCAATCTCCTAGAGAATATTCTGATGACGAAAGTGAGGGTGAGATTGGATTTGAAGAGCCTCAAGGCAAGCCTTCTCCTTCCATCACTCCATTAGCACCGTTAGCAACGATTACTAGCAAGATTTCTTCTGTGAGTGAATCACGTGAGTCTGTTGATATCCAGGTTAAGGACGTAGTTAAGCTGCCCATAGATCCAGTCAAGACTGTTGAGACGCCCAAGTCTCCATCTGACAGACCTCAGACATATGCAGAAGAATATTCAGACAAAGACAGTGATGAAGAATTTGAAACTGGTAAGGCACAAGATATATCCATACCCAAGCCGATAACTTCATCTGCTCCCCTTCTTCCTCTTGGAGATACGCCTCTCCAGAAATCTGACGATATTCTAAAACCTAAAATTGGCATAAGTGACGATAAGTCGCCAATAAAATTAGATGACAAACCCAAGTCCCCAGTTGATGCATTTAAGCAATCTCCTAGAGAATATTCTGATGACGAAAGTGAGGGTGAGATTGGATTTGAAGAGCCTCAAGGCAAGCCTTCTCCTTCCATCACTCCATTAGCACCGTTAGCAACGATTACTAGCAAGATTTCTTCTGTGAGTGAATCACGTGAGTCTGTTGATATCCAGGTTAAGGACGTAGTTAAGCTGCCCATAGATCCAGTCAAGTCTGTTGAGACGCCCAAGTCTCCATCTGACAGACCTCAGACATATGCAGAAGAATATTCAGACAAAGACAGTGATGAAGAATTTGAAACTGGTAAGGCACAAGATATATCCAAACCCAAGCCGATTACTTCATCTGCTCCCCTTCTTCCTCTTGTTGATACGCCTCTCCAGAAATCTGACGATATTCTAAAACCTAAAATTGGCATAAGTGACGATAAGTCGCCAATAAAATTAGATGACAAACCCAAGTCCCCAATTGATGCATTTAAGCAATCTCCTAGAGAATATTCTGATGACGAAAGTGAGGGTGAGATTGGATTTGAAGAGCCTCAAGGCAAGCCTTCTCCTTCCATCACTCCATTAGCACCGTTAACAACGATTACTAGCAAGATTTCTTCTGTGAGTGAATCACGTGAGTCTGTTGATATCCAGGTTAAGGACGTAGTTAAGCTGCCCATAGATCCAGTCAAGACTGTTGAGACGCCCAAGTCTCTATCTGACAGACCTCAGACATATGCAGAAGAATATTCAGACAAAGACAGTGATGAAGAATTTGAAACTGGTAAGGCACAAGATATATCCAAACCCAAGCCGATAACTTCATCTGCTCCCCTTCTTCCTCTTGTTGATACGCCTCTCCAGAAATCTGACGATATTCTAAAACCTAAAATTGGCATAAGTGACGATAAGTCGCCAATAAAATTAGATGACAAACCCAAGTCCCCAATTGATGCATTTAAGCAATCTCCTAAAGAATATTCTGATGACGAAAGTGAGGGTGAGATTGGATTTGAAGAGCCTCAAGGCAAGCCTTCTCCTTCCATCAGTCCATTAGCACCGTTAGCAACGATTACTAGCAAGATTTCTTCTGTGAGTGAATCACGTGAGTCTGTTGATATCCAGGTTAAGGACGTAGTTAAGCTGCCCATAGATCCAGTCAAGACTGTTGAGACGCCCAAGTCTCTATCTGACAGACCTCAGACATATGCAGAAGAATATTCAGACAAAGACAGTGATGAAGAATTTGAAACTGGTAAGGCACAAGATATATCCAAACCCAAGCCGATAACTTCATCTGCTCCCCTTCTTCCTCTTGGTGATACGCCTCTCCAGAAATCTGACGATATTCTAAAACCTAAAATTGGCATAAGTGACGATAAGTCGCCAATAAAATTAGATGACAAACCCAAGTCCCCAATTGATGCATTTAAGCAATCTCCTAAAGAATATTCTGATGACGAAAGTGAGGGTGAGATTGGATTTGAAGAGCCTCAAGGCAAGCCTTCTCCTTCCATCAGTCCATTAGCACCGTTAGCAACGATTACTAGCAAGATTTCTTCTGTGAGTGAATCACGTGAGTCTGTTGATATCCAGGTTAAGGACGTAGTTAAGCTGCCCATAGATCCAGTCAAGACTGTTGAGACGCCCAAGTCTCTATCTGACAGACCTCAGACATATGCAGAAGAATATTCAGACAAAGACAGTGATGAAGAATTTGAAACTGGTAAGGCACAAGATATATCCATACCCAAGCCGATAACTTCATCTGCTCCCCTTCTTCCTCTTGGAGATACGCCTCTCCAGAAATCTGACGATATTCTAAAACCTAAAATTGGCATAAGTGACGATAAGTCGCCAATAAAATTAGATGACAAACCCAAGTCCCCAATTGATGCATTTAAGCAATCTCCTAAAGAATATTCTGATGACGAAAGTGAGGGTGAGATTGGATTTGAAGAGCCTCAAGGCAAGCCTTCTCCTTCCATCAGTCCATTAGCACCGTTAGCAACGATTACTAGCAAGATTTCTTCTGTGAGTGAATCACGTGAGTCTGTTGATATCCAGGTTAAGGACGTAGTTAAGCTGCCCATAGATCCAGTCAAGACTGTTGAGACGCCCAAGTCTCCATCTGACAGACCTCAGACATATGCAGAAGAATATTCAGACAAAGACAGTGATGAAGAATTTGAAACTGGTAAGGCACAAGATATATCCAAACCCAAGCCGATAACTTCATCTGCTCCCCTTCTTCCTCTTGTTGATACGCCTCTCCAGAAATCTGACGATATTCTAAAACCTAAAATTGGCATAAGTGACGATAAGTCGCCAATAAAATTAGATGACAAACCCAAGTCCCCAATTGATACATTTAAGCAATCTCCTAGAGAATATTCTGATGACGAAAGTGAGGGTGAGATTGGATTTGAAGAGCCTCAAGGCAAGCCTTCTCCTTCCATCAGTCCATTAGCACCGTTAGCAACGATTACTAGCAAGATTTCTTCTGTGAGTGAATCACGTGAGTCTGTTGATATCCAGGTTAAGGACGTAGTTAAGCTGCCCATAGATCCAGTCAAGACTGTTGAGACGCCCAAGTCTCTATCTGACAGACCTCAGACATATGCAGAAGAATATTCAGACAAAGACAGTGATGAAGAATTTGAAACTGGTAAGGCACAAGATATATCCATACCCAAGCCGATAACTTCATCTGCTCCCCTTCTTCCTCTTGGAGATACGCCTCTCCAGAAATCTGACGATATTCTAAAACCTAAAATTGGCATAAGTGACGATAAGTCGCCAATAAAATTAGATGACAAACCCAAGTCCCCAATTGATGCATTTAAGCAATCTCCTAAAGAATATTCTGATGACGAAAGTGAGGGTGAGATTGGATTTGAAGAGCCTCAAGGCAAGCCTTCTCCTTCCATCAGTCCATTAGCACCGTTAGCAACGATTACTAGCAAGATTTCTTCTGTGAGTGAATCACGTGAGTCTGTTGATATCCAGGTTAAGGACGTAGTTAAGCTGCCCATAGATCCAGTCAAGACTGTTGAGACGCCCAAGTCTCTATCTGACAGACCTCAGACATATGCAGAAGAATATTCAGACAAAGACAGTGATGAAGAATTTGAAACTGGTAAGGCACAAGATATATCCAAACCCAAGCCGATAACTTCATCTGCTCCCCTTCTTCCTCTTGTTGATACGCCTCTCCAGAAATCTGACGATATTCTAAAACCTAAAATTGGCATAAGTGACGATAAGTCGCCAATAAAATTAGATGACAAACCCAAGTCCCCAATTGATGCATTTAAGCAATCTCCTAGAGAATATTCTGATGACGAAAGTGAGGGTGAGATTGGATTTAAAGAGCCTCAAGGCAAGCCTTCTCCTTCCATCACTCCATTAGCACCGTTAGCAACGATTACTAGCAAGATTTCTTCTGTGAGTGAATCACGTGAGTCTGTTGATATCCAGGTTAAGGACGTAGTTAAGCTGCCCATAGATCCAGTCAAGACTGTTGAGACGCCCAAGTCTCTATCTGACAGACCTCAGACATATGCAGAAGAATATTCAGACAAAGACAGTGATGAAGAATTTGAAACTGGTAAGGCACAAGATATATCCATACCCAAGCCGATAACTTCATCTGCTCCCCTTCTTCCTCTTGGAGATACGCCTCTCCAGAAATCTGACGATATTCTAAAACCTAAAATTGGCATAAGTGACGATAAGTCGCCAATAAAATTAGATGACAAACCCAAGTCCCCAATTGATGCATTTAAGCAATCTCCTAAAGAATATTCTGATGACGAAAGTGAGGGTGAGATTGGATTTGAAGAGCCTCAAGGCAAGCCTTCTCCTTCCATCAGTCCATTAGCACCGTTAGCAACGATTACTAGCAAGATTTCTTCTGTGAGTGAATCACGTGAGTCTGTTGATATCCAGGTTAAGGACGTAGTTAAGCTGCCCATAGATCCAGTCAAGATCTGTTGAGACGCCCAAGTCTCCATCTGACAGACCTCAGACATATGCAGAAGAATATTCAGACAAAGACAGTGATGAAGAATTTGAAACTGGTAAGGCACAAGATATATCCAAACCCAAGCCGATAACTTCATCTGCTCCCCTTCTTCCTCTTGTTGATACGCCTCTCCAGAAATCTGACGATATTCTAAAACCTAAAATTGGCATAAGTGACGATAAGTCGCCAATAAAATTAGATGACAAACCCAAGTCCCCAATTGATGCATTTAAGCAATCTCCTAGAGAATATTCTGATGACGAAAGTGAGGGTGAGATTGGATTTGAAGAGCCTCAAGGCAAGCCTTCTCCTTCCATCACTCCATTAGCACCGTTAACAACGATTACTAGCAAGATTTCTTCTGTGAGTGAATCACGTGAGTCTGTTGATATCCAGGTTAAGGACGTAGTTAAGCTGCCCATAGATCCAGTCAAGATCTGTTGAGACGCCCAAGTCTCCATCTGACAGACCTCAGACATATGCAGAAGAATATTCAGACAAAGACAGTGATGAAGAATTTGAAACTGGTAAGGCACAAGATATATCCAAACCCAAGCCGATAACTTCATCTGCTCCCCTTCTTCCTCTTGTTGATACGCCTCTCCAGAAATCTGACGATATTCTAAAACCTAAAATTGGCATAAGTGACGATAAGTCGCCAATAAAATTAGATGACAAACCCAAGTCCCCAATTGATGCATTTAAGCAATCTCCTAGAGAATATTCTGATGACGAAAGTGAGGGTGAGATTGGATTTGAAGAGCCTCAAGGCAAGCCTTCTCCTTCCATCAGTCCATTAGCACCGTTAGCAACGATTACTAGCAAGATTTCTTCTGTGAGTGAATCACGTGAGTCTGTTGATATCCAGGTTAAGGACGTAGTTAAGCTGCCCATAGATCCAGTCAAGACTGTTGAGACGCCCAAGTCTCTATCTGACAGACCTCAGACATATGCAGAAGAATATTCAGACAAAGACAGTGATGAAGAATTTGAAACTGGTAAGGCACAAGATATATCCAAACCCAAGCCGATAACTTCATCTGCTCCCCTTCTTCCTCTTGTTGATACGCCTCTCCAGAAATCTGACGATATTCTAAAACCTAAAATTGGCATAAGTGACGATAAGTCGCCAATAAAATTAGATGACAAACCCAAGTCCCCAATTGATGCATTTAAGCAATCTCCTAAAGAATATTCTGATGACGAAAGTGAGGGTGAGATTGGATTTGAAGAGCCTCAAGGCAAGCCTTCTCCTTCCATCAGTCCATTAGCACCGTTAGCAACGATTACTAGCAAGATTTCTTCTGTGAGTGAATCACGTGAGTCTGTTGATATCCAGGTTAAGGACGTAGTTAAGCTGCCCATAGATCCAGTCAAGACTGTTGAGACGCCCAAGTCTCTATCTGACAGACCTCAGACATATGCAGAAGAATATTCAGACAAAGACAGTGATGAAGAATTTGAAACTGGTAAGGCACAAGATATATCCATACCCAAGCCGATAACTTCATCTGCTCCCCTTCTTCCTCTTGGAGATACGCCTCTCCAGAAATCTGACGATATTCTAAAACCTAAAATTGGCATAAGTGACGATAAGTCGCCAATAAAATTAGATGACAAACCCAAGTCCCCAATTGATGCATTTAAGCAATCTCCTAAAGAATATTCTGATGACGAAAGTGAGGGTGAGATTGGATTTGAAGAGCCTCAAGGCAAGCCTTCTCCTTCCATCAGTCCATTAGCACCGTTAGCAACGATTACTAGCAAGATTTCTTCTGTGAGTGAATCACGTGAGTCTGTTGATATCCAGGTTAAGGACGTAGTTAAGCTGCCCATAGATCCAGTCAAGTCTGTTGAGACGCCGAAGTCTCCATCTGACAGACCTCAGACATATGCAGAAGAATATTCAGACAAAGACAGTGATGAAGAATTTGAAACTGGTAAGGCACAAGATATATCCAAACCCAAGCCGATAACTTCATCTGCTCCCCCTCTTCCTCTTGTTGATACGCCTCTCCAGAAATCTGACGATATTCTAAAACCTAAAATTGGCATAAGTGACGATAAGTCGCCAATAAAATTAGATGACAAACCCAAGTCCCCAATTGATGCATTTAAGCAATCTCCTAAAGAATATTCTGATGACGAAAGTGAGGGTGAGATTGGATTTGAAGAGCCTCAAGGCAAGCCTTCTCCTTCCATCAGTCCATTAGCACCGTTAGCAACGATTACTAGCAAGATTTCTTCTGTGAGTGAATCACGTGAGTCTGTTGATATCCAGGTTAAGGACGTAGTTAAGCTGCCCATAGATCCAGTCAAGACTGTTGAGACGCCCAAGTCTCTATCTGACAGACCTCAGACATATGCAGAAGAATATTCAGACAAAGACAGTGATGAAGAATTTGAAACTGGTAAGGCACAAGATATATCCATACCCAAGCCGATAACTTCATCTGCTCCCCTTCTTCCTCTTGGAGATACGCCTCTCCAGAAATCTGACGATATTCTAAAACCTAAAATTGGCATAAGTGACGATAAGTCGCCAATAAAATTAGATGACAAACCCAAGTCCCCAATTGATGCATTTAAGCAATCTCCTAAAGAATATTCTGATGACGAAAGTGAGGGTGAGATTGGATTTGAAGAGCCTCAAGGCAAGCCTTCTCCTTCCATCAGTCCATTAGCACCGTTAGCAACGATTACTAGCAAGATTTCTTCTGTGAGTGAATCACGTGAGTCTGTTGATATCCAGGTTAAGGACGTAGTTAAGCTGCCCATAGATCCAGTCAAGACTGTTGAGACGCCCAAGTCTCTATCTGACAGACCTCAGACATATGCAGAAGAATATTCAGACAAAGACAGTGATGAAGAATTTGAAACTGGTAAGGCACAAGATATATCCAAACCCAAGCCGATAACTTCATCTGCTCCCCTTCTTCCTCTTGGTGATACGCCTCTCCAGAAATCTGACGATATTCTAAAACCTAAAATTGGCATAAGTGACGATAAGTCGCCAATAAAATTAGATGACAAACCCAAGTCCCCAATTGATGCATTTAAGCAATCTCCTAAAGAATATTCTGATGACGAAAGTGAGGGTGAGATTGGATTTGAAGAGCCTCAAGGCAAGCCTTCTCCTTCCATCAGTCCATTAGCACCGTTAGCAACGATTACTAGCAAGATTTCTTCTGTGAGTGAATCACGTGAGTCTGTTGATATCCAGGTTAAGGACGTAGTTAAGCTGCCCATAGATCCAGTCAAGACTGTTGAGACGCCCAAGTCTCTATCTGACAGACCTCAGACATATGCAGAAGAATATTCAGACAAAGACAGTGATGAAGAATTTGAAACTGGTAAGGCACAAGATATATCCATACCCAAGCCGATAACTTCATCTGCTCCCCTTCTTCCTCTTGGAGATACGCCTCTCCAGAAATCTGACGATATTCTAAAACCTAAAATTGGCATAAGTGACGATAAGTCGCCAATAAAATTAGATGACAAACCCAAGTCCCCAATTGATGCATTTAAGCAATCTCCTAAAGAATATTCTGATGACGAAAGTGAGGGTGAGATTGGATTTGAAGAGCCTCAAGGCAAGCCTTCTCCTTCCATCAGTCCATTAGCACCGTTAGCAACGATTACTAGCAAGATTTCTTCTGTGAGTGAATCACGTGAGTCTGTTGATATCCAGGTTAAGGACGTAGTTAAGCTGCCCATAGATCCAGTCAAGTCTGTTGAGAGGCCGAAGTCTCCATCTGACAGACCTCAGACATATGCAGAAGAATATTCAGACAAAGACAGTGATGAAGAATTTGAAACTGGTAAGGCACAAGATATATCCAAACCCAAGCCGATAACTTCATCTGCTCCCCTTCTTCCTCTTGTTGATACGCCTCTCAAGAAATCTGACGATATTCTAAAACCTAAAATTGGCATAAGGGACGATAAGTCGCCAATAAAATTAGATGACAAACCCAAGTCCCCAATTGATACATTTAAGCAATCTCCTAGAGAATATTCTGATGACGAAAGTGAGGGTGAGATTGGATTTGAAGAGCCTCAAGGCAAGCCTTCTCCTTCCATCACTCCATTAGCACCGTTAACAACGATTACTAGCAAGATTTCTTCTGTGAGTGAATCACGTGAGTCTGTTGATATCCAGGTTAAGGACGTAGTTAAGCTGCCCATAGATCCAGTCAAGACTGTTGAGACGCCCAAGTCTCTATCTGACAGACCTCAGACATATGCAGAAGAATATTCAGACAAAGACAGTGATGAAGAATTTGAAACTGGTAAGGCACAAGATATATCCATACCCAAGCCGATAACTTCATCTGCTCCCCTTCTTCCTCTTGGAGATACGCCTCTCCAGAAATCTGACGATATTCTAAAACCTAAAATTGGCATAAGTGACGATAAGTCGCCAATAAAATTAGATGACAAACCCAAGTCCCCAATTGATGCATTTAAGCAATCTCCTAAAGAATATTCTGATGACGAAAGTGAGGGTGAGATTGGATTTGAAGAGCCTCAAGGCAAGCCTTCTCCTTCCATCAGTCCATTAGCACCGTTAGCAACGATTACTAGCAAGATTTCTTCTGTGAGTGAATCACGTGAGTCTGTTGATATCCAGGTTAAGGACGTAGTTAAGCTGCCCATAGATCCAGTCAAGATCTGTTGAGACGCCCAAGTCTCCATCTGACAGACCTCAGACATATGCAGAAGAATATTCAGACAAAGACAGTGATGAAGAATTTGAAACTGGTAAGGCACAAGATATATCCATACCCAAGCCGATAACTTCATCTGCTCCCCTTCTTCCTCTTGGAGATACGCCTCTCCAGAAATCTGACGATATTCTAAAACCTAAAATTGGCATAAGTGACGATAAGTCGCCAATAAATTTAGATGACAAACCCAAGTCCCCAATTGATGCATTTAAGCAATCTCCTAGAGAATATTCTGATGACGAAAGTGAGGGTGAGATTGGATTTGAAGAGCCTCAAGGCAAGCCTTCTCCTTCCATCAGTCCATTAGCACCGTTAACAACGATTACTAGCAAGATTTCTTCTGTGAGTGAATCACGTGAGTCTGTTGATATCCAGGTTAAGGACGTAGTTAAGCTGCCCATAGATCCAGTCAAGATCTGTTGAGAGGCCCAAGTCTCCATCTGACAGACCTCAGACATATGCAGAAGAATATTCAGGCAAAGACAGTGATGAGCAATTTAAAACTGGTAAGGCACAAGATATATCCATACCCAAGCAAATAACTTCATCTGCTCCCCTTCTTCCTCTTGGAGATACGCCTCTCCAGAAATCTGACGATATTCTAAAACCTAAAATTGGCATAAGTGACGATAAGTCGCCAATAAAATTAGATGACAAACCCAAGTCCCCAATTGATGCATTTAAGCAATCTCCCAGAGAATATTCTGATGACGAAAGTGAGGGTGAGATTGGATTTGAAGAGCCTCAAGGCAAGCCTTCTCCTTCCATCAGTCCATTAGCACCGTTAGCAACGATTACTAGCAAGATTTCTTCTGTGAGTGAATCACGTGAGTCTGTTGATATCCAGGTTAAGGACGTAGTTAAGCTGCCCATAGATCCAGTCAAGACTGTTGAGACGCCCAAGTCTCTATCTGACAGACCTCAGACATATGCAGAAGAATATTCAGACAAAGACAGTGATGAAGAATTTGAAACTGGTAAGGCACAAGATATATCCATACCCAAGCCGATAACTTCATCTGCTCCCCTTCTTCCTCTTGGAGATACGCCTCTCCAGAAATCTGACGATATTCTAAAACCTAAAATTGGCATAAGTGACGATAAGTCGCCAATAAAATTAGATGACAAACCCAAGTCCCCAATTGATGCATTTAAGCAATCTCCTAAAGAATATTCTGATGACGAAAGTGAGGGTGAGATTGGATTTGAAGAGCCTCAAGGCAAGCCTTCTCCTTCCATCAGTCCATTAGCACCGTTAGCAACGATTACTAGCAAGATTTCTTCTGTGAGTGAATCACGTGAGTCTGTTGATATCCAGGTTAAGGACGTAGTTAAGCTGCCCATAGATCCAGTCAAGACTGTTGAGACGCCCAAGTCTCTATCTGACAGACCTCAGACATATACAGAAGAATATTCAGACAAAGACAGTGATGAAGAATTTGAAACTGGTAAGGCACAAGATATATCCATACCCAAGCCGATAACTTCATCTGCTCCCCTTCTTCCTCTTGGAGATACGCCTCTCCAGAAATCTGACGATATTCTAAAACCTAAAATTGGCATAAGTGACGATAAGTCGCCAATAAAATTAGATGACAAACCCAAGTCCCCAATTGATGCATTTAAGCAATCTCCTAAAGAATATTCTGATGACGAAAGTGAGGGTGAGATTGGATTTGAAGAGCCTCAAGGCAAGCCTTCTCCTTCCATCAGTCCATTAGCACCGTTAGCAACGATTACTAGCAAGATTTCTTCTGTGAGTGAATCACGTGAGTCTGTTGATATCCAGGTTAAGGACGTAGTTAAGCTGCCCATAGATCCAGTCAAGTCTGTTGAGAGGCCGAAGTCTCCATCTGACAGACCTCAGACATATGCAGAAGAATATTCAGACAAAGACAGTGATGAAGAATTTGAAACTGGTAAGGCACAAGATATATCCATACCCAAGCCGATAACTTCATCTGCTCCCCTTCTTCCTCTTGTTGATACGCCTCTCAAGAAATCTGACGATATTCTAAAACCTAAAATTGGCATAAGGGACGATAAGTCGCCAATAAAATTAGATGACAAACCCAAGTCCCCAATTGATACATTTAAGCAATCTCCTAGAGAATATTCTGATGACGAAAGTGAGGGTGAGATTGGATTTGAAGAGCCTCAAGGCAAGCCTTCTCCTTCCATCACTCCATTAGCACCGTTAACAACGATTACTAGCAAGATTTCTTCTGTGAGTGAATCACGTGAGTCTGTTGATATCCAGGTTAAGGACGTAGTTAAGCTGCCCATAGATCCAGTTAAGATCTGTTGAGAGGCCCAAGTCTCCATCTGACAGACCTCAGACATATGCAGAAGAATATTCAGACAAAGACAGTGATGAAGAATTTGAAACTGGTAAGGCACAAGATATATCCATACCCAAGCAGATAACTTCATCTGCTCCCCTTCTTCCTCTTGGAGATACGCCTCTCCAGAAATCTGACGATATTCTAAAACCTAAAATTGGCATAAGTGACGATAAGTCGCCAATAAAATTAGATGACAAACCCAAGTCCCCAATTGATGCATTTGAGAAATCTCCCAGAGATTATTCTGATGACGAAAGTGAGGGTGAGATTGGATTTGAAGAGCCTCAAGGCAAGCCTTCTCCTTCCATCACTCCATTAGCACCGTTAACAACGATTACTAGCAAGATTTCTTCTGTGAGTGAATCACGTGAGTCTGTTGATATCCAGGTTAAGGACGTAGTTAAGCTGCCCATAGATCCAGTCAAGTCTGTTGAGAGGCCCAAGTCTCCATCTGACAGACCTCAGACATATGCAGAAGAATATTCAGACAAAGACAGTGATGAAGAAATTGCAACTTCTAAGACACCAGATATATCCATACCCAAGCAAATAACTTCATCTGCTCCCCTTCTTCCTCTTGGAGATACGCCTCTCCAGAAATCTGACGATATTCTAAAACCTAAAATTGGCATAAGTGACGATAAGTCGCCAATAAAATTAGATGACAAACCCAAGTCCCCAATTGATGCATTTGAGAAATCTCCCAGAGATTATTCTGATGACGAAATTGAGGGTGAGATTGGATTTGAAGAGCCTCAAGGCAAGCCTTCTCCTTCCATCACTCCATTAGCACCGTTAACAACGATTACTAGCAAGATTTCTTCTGTGAGTGAATCACGTGAGTCTGTTGATATCCAGGTTAAGGACGTAGTTAAGCTGCCCATAGATCCAGTAAAATCTGTTGAGAGGCCCAAGTCTCCATCTGACAGACCTCAGAGATTTGCAGTAGAGTATTCAGACGAAGAGAGTGATGAAGAAATTGCAACTTCTAAGACACCAGATATATCCATACCCAAGCAAATAACTTCATCTGCTCCCCTTCTTCCTCTTGGAGATACGCCTCTCCAGAAATCTGACGATATTCTAAAACCTAAAATTGGCATAAGTGACGATAAGTCGCCAATAAAATTAGATGACAAACCCAAGTCCCCAATTGATGCATTTGAGAAATCTCCCAGAGATTATTCTGATGACGAAAGTGAGGGTGAGATTGGATTTGAAGAGCCTCAAGGCAAGCCTTCTCCTTCCATCACTCCATTAGCACCGTTAACAACGATTACTAGCAAGATTTCTTCTGTGAGTGAATCACGTGAGTCTGTTGATATCCAGGTTAAGGACGTAGTTAAGCTGCCCATAGATCCAGTCAAGACTGTTGAGACGCCCAAGTCTCCATCTGACAGACCTCAGACATATGCAGAAGAATATTCAGACAAAGACAGTGATGAAGAAATTGCAACTTCTAAGACACCAGATATATCCATACCCAAGCCGATAACTTCATCTGCTCCCCTTCTTCCTCTTGGAGATACGCCTCTCCAGAAATCTGACGATATTCTAAAACCTAAAATTGGCATAAGTGACGATAAGTCGCCAATAAAATTAGATGACAAACCCAAGTCCCCAATTGATGCATTTAAGCAATCTCCTAGAGAATATTCTGATGACGAAAGTGAGGGTGAGATTGGATTTGAAGAGCCTCAAGGCAAGCCTTCTCCTTCCATCACTCCATTAGCACCGTTAGCAACGATTACTAGCAAGATTTCTTCTGTGAGTGAATCACGTGAGTCTGTTGATATCCAGGTTAAGGACGTAGTTAAGCTGCCCATAGATCCAGTCAAGTCTGTTGAGAGGCCCAAGTCTCCATCTGACAGACCTCAGACATATGCAGTAGAGTATTCAGACGAAGAGAGTGATGAAGAAATTGCAACTTCTAAAATACCAGATATATCCATACCCAAGCAAATAACTTCATCTGCTCCCCTTCTTCCTCTTGGAGATACGCCTCTCCAGAAATCTGACGATATTCTAAAACCTAAAATTGGCATAAGTGACGATAAGTCGCCAATAAAATTAGATGACAAACCCAAGTCCCCAATTGATGCATTTAAGCAATCTCCTAGAGAATATTCTGATGACGAAAGTGAGGGTGAGATTGGATTTGAAGAGCCTCAAGGCAAGCCTTCTCCTTCCATCACTCCATTAGCACCGTTAGCAACGATTACTAGCAAGATTTCTTCTGTGAGTGAATCACGTGAGTCTGTTGATATCCAGGTTAAGGACGTAGTTAAGATGCCCATAGATCCAGTCAAGTCTGTTGAGACGCCCAAGTCTCCATCTGACAGACCTCAGAGATTTGCAGTAGAGTATTCAGACGAAGAGAGTGATGAAGAAATTGCAACTTCTAAGACACCAGATATATCCAAACCCAAGCCGATTACTTCATCTGCTCCCCTTCTTCCTCTTGTTGATACGCCTCTCCAGAAATCTGACGATATTCTAAAACCTAAAATTGGCATAAGTGACGATAAGTCGCCAATAAAATTAGATGACAAACCCAAGTCCCCAATTGATGCATTTAAGCAATCTCCTAGAGAATATTCTGATGACGAAAGTGAGGGTGAGATTGGATTTGAAGAGCCTCAAGGCAAGCCTTCTCCTTCCATCACTCCATTAGCACCGTTAGCAACGATTACTAGCAAGATTTCTTCTGTGAGTGAATCACGTGAGTCTGTTGATATCCAGGTTAAGGACGTAGTTAAGCTGCCCATAGATCCAGTCAAATCTGTTGAGAGGCCCAAGTCTCCATCTGACAGACCTCAGAGATTTGCAGTAGAGTATTCAGACGAAGAGAGTGATGAAGAAATTGCAACTTCTAAGACACCAGATATATCCATACCCAAGCCGATAACTTCATCTGCTCCCCTTCTTCCTCTTGGAGATACGCCTCTCCAGAAATCTGACGATATTCTAAAACCTAAAATTGGCATAAGTGACGATAAGTCGCCAATAAAATTAGATGACAAACCCAAGTCCCCAATTGATGCATTTAAGCAATCTCCTAGAGAATATTCTGATGACGAAAGTGAGGGTGAGATTGGATTTGAAGAGCCTCAAGGCAAGCCTTCTCCTTCCATCAGTCCATTAGCACCGTTAGCAACGATTACTAGCAAGATTTCTTCTGTGAGTGAATCACGTGAGTCTGTTGATATCCAGGTTAAGGACGTAGTTAAGCTGCCCATAGATCCAGTAAAATCTGTTGAGAGGCCCAAGTCTCCATCTGACAGACCTCAGAGATTTGCAGTAGAGTATTCAGACGAAGAGAGTGATGAAGAATTTGCAACTTCTAAGACACCAGATATATCCAAACCCAAGCCGATAACTTCATCTGCTCCCCTTCTTCCTCTTGGTGATACGCCTCTCCAGAAATCTGACGATATTCTAATACCTAAAATTGGCATAAGTGACGATAAGTCGCCAATAAAATTAGATGACAAACCCAAGTCCCCAATTGATGCATTTAAGCAATCTCCTAGAGAATATTCTGATGACGAAAGTGAGGGTGAGATTGGATTTGAAGAGCCTCAAGGCAAGCCTTCTCCTTCCATCACTCCATTAGCACCGTTAGCAACGATTACTAGCAAGATTTCTTCTGTGAGTGAATCACGTGAGTCTGTTGATATCCAGGTTAAGGACGTAGTTAAGCTGCCCATAGATCCAGTCAAGTCTGTTGAGAGGCCCAAGTCTCCATCTGACAGACCTCAGACATATGCAGAAGAATATTCAGACAAAGACAGTGATGAAGAATTTGAAACTGGTAAGGCACAAGATATATCCATACCCAAGCCGATAACTTCATCTGCTCCCCTTCTTCCTCTTGGAGATACGCCTCTCCAGAAATCTGACGATATTCTAAAACCTAAAATTGGCATAAGTGACGATAAGTCGCCAATAAAATTAGATGACAAACCCAAGTCCCCAATTGATGCATTTAAGCAATCTCCTAGAGAATATTCTGATGACGAAAGTGAGGGTGAGATTGGATTTGAAGAGCCTCAAGGCAAGCCTTCTCCTTCCATCACTCCATTAGCACCGTTAACAACGATTACTAGCAAGATTTCTTCTGTGAGTGAATCACGTGAGTCTGTTGATATCCAGGTTAAGGACGTAGTTAAGCTGCCCATAGATCCAGTCAAGTCTGTTGAGAAGCCCAAGTCTGCATCTGACAGACCCCAGAGATTTGCAGTAGAGTATTCAGACGAAGAGAGTGATGAAGAAATTGCAACTTCTAAAACACCAGATATATCCATACCCAAGCCGATAACTTCATCTGCTCCCCTTCTTCCTCTTGGAGATACGCCTCTCCAGAAATCTGACGATATTCTAAAACCTAAAATTGGCATAAGTGACGATAAGTCGCCAATAAAATTAGATGACAAACCCAAGTCCCCAATTGATGCATTTAAGCAATCTCCTAGAGAATATTCTGATGACGAAAGTGAGGGTGAGATTGGATTTGATGAGCCTCAAGGCAAGCCTTCTCCTTCCATCAGTCCATTAGCACCGTTAACAACGATTACTAGCAAGATTTCTTCTGTGAGTGAATCACGTGAGTCTGTTGATATTCAGGTTAAGGACGTAGTTAAGCTGCCCATAGATCCAGTAAAATCTGTTGAGAGGCCCAAGTCTCCATCTGACAGACCTCAGACCTATGCAGAAGAATATTCAGACAAAGACAGTGATGAAGAATTTGCAACTGGTAAGGCACAAGATATATCCAAACCCAAGCCGATAACTTCATCTGCTCCCCTTCTTCCTCTTGGAGATACGCCTCTCCAGAAATCTGACGATATTCTAAAACCTAAAATTGGCATAAGTGACGATAAGTCGCCAATAAAATTAGATGACAAACCCAAGTCCCCAATTGATGCATTTAAGCAATCTCCTAGAGAATATTCTGATGACGAAAGTGAGGGTGAGATTGGATTTGAAGAGCCTCAAGGCAAGCCTTCTCCTTCCATCACTCCATTAGCACCGTTAACAACGATTACTAGCAAGATTTCTTCTGTGAGTGAATCACGTGAGTCTGTTGATATCCAGGTTAAGGACGTAGTTAAGCTGCCCATAGATCCAGTAAAATCTGTTGAGAGGCCCAAGTCTCCATCTGACAGATCTCAGACCTATGCAGAAGAATATTCAGACAAAGACAGTGATGAAGAATTTGAAACTGGTAAGGCACAAGATATATCCAAACCCAAGCCGATAACTTCATCTGCTCCCCTTCTTCCTCTTGGAGATACGCCTCTCCAGAAATCTGACGATATTCTAAAACCTAAAATTGGCATAAGTGACGATAAGTCGCCAATAAAATTAGATGACAAACCCAAGTCCCCAATCGATGCATTTAAGCAATCTCCTAGAGAATATTCTGATGACGAAAGTGAGGGTGAGATTGGATTTGATGAGCCTCAAGGCAAGCCTTCTCCTTCCATCAGTCCATTAGCACCGTTAGCAACGATTACTAGCAAGATTTCTTCTGTGAGTGAATCACGTGAGTCTGTTGATATCCAGGTTAAGGACGTAGTTAAGCTGCCCATAGATCCAGTCCAGTCTGTTGAGAAGCCCAAGTCTGCATCTGACAGACCCCAGAGATTTGCAGTAGAGTATTCAGACGAAGAGAGTGATGAAGAAATTGCAACTTCTAAAACACCAGATATATCCATACCCAAGCCGATAACTTCATCTGCTCCCCATCTTCCTCTTGGAGATACGCCTCTCCAGAAATCTGACGATATTCTAAAACCTAAAATTGGCATAAGTGACGATAAGTCGCCAATAAAATTAGATGACAAACCCAAGTCCCCAATCGATGCACTTAAGCAATCTCCTAGAGAATATTCTGATGACGAAAGTGAGGGTGAGATTGGATTTGATGAGCCTCAAGGCAAGCCTTCTTCTTCCGTCAGTCCATTAGCACCGTTAACAACGATTACTAGCAAGATTTCTTCTGTGAGTGAATCACGTGAGTCTGTTGATATTCAGGTTAAGGACGTAGTTAAGCTGCCCATAGATCCAGTAAAATCTGTTGAGAGGCCCAAGTCTCCATCTGACAGACCTCAGACCTATGCAGAAGAATATTCAGACAAAGACAGTGATGAAGAATTTGCAACTGGTAAGGCACAAGATATATCCAAATCCAAGCCGATAACTTCATCTGCTCCCCTTCTTCCTCTTGGAGATACGCCTCTCCAGAAATCTGACGATATTCTAAAACCTAAAATTGGCATAAGTGACGATAAGTCGCCAATAAAATTAGATGACAAACCCAAGTCCCCAATCGATGCATTTAAGCAATCTCCTAGAGAATATTCTGATGACGAAAGTGAGGGTGAGATTGGATTTGATGAGCCTCAAGGCAAGCCTTCTCCTTCCATCAGTCCATTAGCACCGTTAGCAACGATTACTAGCAAGATTTCTTCTGTGAGTGAATCACGTGAGTCTGTTGATATCCAGGTTAAGGACGTAGTTAAGCTGCCCATAGATCCAGTCCAGTCTGTTGAGAAGCCCAAGTCTGCATCTGACAGACCCCAGAGATTTGCAGTAGAGTATTCAGACGAAGAGAGTGATGAAGAAATTGCAACTTCTAAAACACCAGATATATCCATACCCAAGCCGATAACTTCATCTGCTCCCCATCTTCCTCTTGGAGATACGCCTCTCCAGAAATCTGACGATATTCTAAAACCTAAAATTGGCATAAGTGACGATAAGTCGCCAATAAAATTAGATGACAAACCCAAGTCCCCAATCGATGCACTTAAGCAATCTCCTAGAGAATATTCTGATGACGAAAGTGAGGGTGAGATTGGATTTGATGAGCCTCAAGGCAAGCCTTCTTCTTCCGTCAGTCCATTAGCACCGTTAACAACGATTACTAGCAAGATTTCTTCTGTGAGTGAATCACGTGAGTCTGTTGATATTCAGGTTAAGGACGTAGTTAAGCTGCCCATAGATCCAGTAAAATCTGTTGAGAGGCCCAAGTCTCCATCTGACAGACCTCAGACCTATGCAGAAGAATATTCAGACAAAGACAGTGATGAAGAATTTGCAACTGGTAAGGCACAAGATATATCCAAATCCAAGCCGATAACTTCATCTGCTCCCCTTCTTCCTCTTGGAGATACGCCTCTCCAGAAATCTGACGATATTCTAAAACCTAAAATTGGCATAAGTGACGATAAGTCGCCAATAAAATTAGATGACAAACCCAAGTCCCCAATTGATGCATTTAAGCAATCTCCTAGAGAATATTCTGATGACGAAAGTGAGGGTGAGATTGGATTTGATGAGCCTCAAGGCAAGCCTTCTCCTTCCATCAGTCCATTAGCACCGTTAACAACGATTACTAGCAAGATTTCTTCTGTGAGTGAATCACGTGAGTCTGTTGATATCCAGGTTAAGGACGTAGTTAAGCTGCCCATAGATCCAGTAAAATCTGTTGAGAGGCCCAAGTCTCCATCTGACAGACCTCAGACATATGCAGAAGAATATTCAGACAAAGACAGTGATGAAGAATTTGCAACTGGTAAGGCACAAGATATATCCATACCCAAGCCGATAACTTCATCTGCTCCCCTTCTTCCTCTTGGAGATACGCCTCTCCAGAAATCTGACGATATTCTAAAACCTAAAATTGGCATAAGTGACGATAAGTCGCCAATAAAATTAGATGACAAACCCAAGTCCCCAATCGATGCATTTAAGCAATCTCCTAGAGAATATTCTGATGACGAAAGTGAGGGTGAGATTGGATTTGATGAGCCTCAAGGCAAGCCTTCTTCTTCCATCAGTCCATTAGCACCGTTAACAACGATTACTAGCAAGATTTCTTCTGTGAGTGAATCACGTGAGTCTGTTGATATTCAGGTTAAGGACGTAGTTAAGCTGCCCATAGATCCAGTAAAATCTGTTGAGAGGCCCAAGTCTCCATCTGACAGACCTCAGACCTATGCAGAAGAATATTCAGACAAAGACAGTGATGAAGAATTTGCAACTGGTAAGGCACAAGATATATCCAAACCCAAGCCGATAACTTCATCTGCTCCCCTTCTTCCTCTTGGAGATACGCCTCTCCAGAAATCTGACGATATTCTAAAACCTAAAATTGGCATAAGTGACGATAAGTCGCCAATAAAATTAGATGACAAACCCAAGTCCCCAATCGATGCACTTAAGCAATCTCCTAGAGAATATTCTGATGACGAAAGTGAGGGTGAGATTGGATTTGATGAGCCTCAAGGCAAGCCTTCTCCTTCCATCAGTCCATTAGCACCGTTAGCAACGATTACTAGCAAGATTTCTTCTGTGAGTGAATCACGTGAGTCTGTTGATATTCAGGTTAAGGACGTAGTTAAGCTGCCCATAGATCCAGTAAAATCTGTTGAGAGGCCCAAGTCTCCATCTGACAGACCTCAGACCTATGCAGAAGAATATTCAGACAAAGACAGTGATGAAGAATTTGCAACTGGTAAGGCACAAGATATATCCAAATCCAAGCCGATAACTTCATCTGCTCCCCTTCTTCCTCTTGGAGATATGCCTCTCCAGAAATCTGACGATATTCTAAAACCTAAAATTGGCATAAGTGACGATAAGTCGCCAATAAAATTAGATGACAAACCCAAGTCCCCAATCGATGCACTTAAGCAATCTCCTAGAGAATATTCTGATGACGAAAGTGAGGGTGAGATTGGATTTGATGAGCCTCAAGGCAAGCCTTCTCCTTCCATCAGTCCATTAGCACCGTTAGCAACGATTACTAGCAAGATTTCTTCTGTGAGTGAATCACGTGAGTCTGTTGATATCCAGGTTAAGGACGTAGTTAAGCTGCCCATAGATCCAGTCCAGTCTGTTGAGAAGCCCAAGTCTGCATCTGACAGACCCCAGAGATTTGCAGTAGAGTATTCAGACGAAGAGAGTGATGAAGAAATTGCAACTTCTAAAACACCAGATATATCCATACCCAAGCCGATAACTTCATCTGCTCCCCATCTTCCTCTTGGAGATACGCCTCTCCAGAAATCTGACGATATTCTAAAACCTAAAATTGGCATAAGTGACGATAAGTCGCCAATAAAATTAGATGACAAACCCAAGTCCCCAATCGATGCACTTAAGCAATCTCCTAGAGAATATTCTGATGACGAAAGTGAGGGTGAGATTGGATTTGATGAGCCTCAAGGCAAGCCTTCTTCTTCCGTCAGTCCATTAGCACCGTTAACAACGATTACTAGCAAGATTTCTTCTGTGAGTGAATCACGTGAGTCTGTTGATATTCAGGTTAAGGACGTAGTTAAGCTGCCCATAGATCCAGTAAAATCTGTTGAGAGGCCCAAGTCTCCATCTGACAGACCTCAGACCTATGCAGAAGAATATTCAGACAAAGACAGTGATGAAGAATTTGCAACTGGTAAGGCACAAGATATATCCAAATCCAAGCCGATAACTTCATCTGCTCCCCTTCTTCCTCTTGGAGATACGCCTCTCCAGACATCTGACGATATTCTAATACCTAAAATTGGCATAAGTGACCATAAGTCGCCAATAAAATTAGATGACAAACCCAAGTCCCCAATTGATGCATTTAATCAATCTCCTAGAGAATATTCTGATGACGAAAGTGAGGGTGAGATTGGATTTGAAGAGCCTCAAGGCAAGCCTTCTTCATCCATCAGTCCATTGGTACCTTTAACAACGATTACTAGCAAGATCACTTCTGTGAGTAAATCACGTGAGTCTGTTGATATCCAGGTTAAGGACGTAGTTAAGCTGCCCATAGATCCAGTAAAATCTGTTGAGAGGCCCAAGTCTCCATCTGACGGACCTCAGACATTAGCGAAACAGTATTCAGAAGCAGAGAGTGATAGAGTATTTGGAACAGCTAAGCCACAAGTTGAACTGTCAACTGCTGCTACTATTCCTTTCCGACCAATTGGAGATAAGTCTCTTCAGTTAGCTGACGATAATCTTAAATACACTACAGACATGAGGGACGACATATTGCCATTCAAAGATATTCAAGACGTTTCTGACAAACATACATATTTTGCAGATAATATAAAACCCGTAGTTTTTAACGATTTTGATGATACTAGATCTGTACAGCAGATTGTTGAAGAAACTTTAAGAGCTGGCGATGTGGAGGTACAAAAGATAGTAAATGAAACTCTAAAAAGTGTGCAGTTGCAGAAAGTTTTAGATCGTAATGATCATATAATTTCTGAAATAGGTGAAAGTGAACGTACAGTCGAAAAAATAGTAGAGGAAACATTAAAAAATACAATTAGTATAACAAGAGAGACAAATCAGTTAGGTGACAATTTACAAACTAGAAAGGAGGAAAGTCTTGAATGTAAAGAAGTTCGACCTGTAGCTTACTTCGTCAAGTTAGATAACGAAAATAAAGATGTAATGCCTGCTAAAAGGAAAGTGACGAAAGCATTAGTACGAAATGTAGGTGCAAAGACCAATACTCGTAAACAACTTGATAGGAAGCTAGTTGATAATAATGAAAAACCAAAGACTACACAAAAGAAAATACCGGTAACGCAATCAATTCCAACGAAAGCAAAAAGCAAACAAACAATTGCAACCAAATCACCGTCAACTGAACAGCGGAAGCTTTCTCAAAAAACCGAGTCCCGGAGATCAGTGACAAGTTCCGCTTCAACAACGACAAGCTCGGCGTCGGCTACAAGTCGGGTAATAAGTGAAATTCACTTTGAAAGATCTGCAAGTCCAGCTTCAAGCTCTATATTTTACGAAAGTCACCCCCAAGGAGAAGGTAGTCGTTCGACAACACCGAGACCTAGGGTAAAAACAGATGTGACGAGAATTCCATATAACGCCTCGGTTCGCTCGCTAAGTCCACCAACAAAAATCACAAAGGCGGTTAAAATGACAAAGAACACAACCATAAAACAAGATATTTACAAGCAACCGAAGGTAATTAATATAAAACACAAAAAGGAAGTTTCTACAAAGAGCTCTATAAAAGGTGAAAAGACCACCCATCATATTGCACAAGAAAATGCCACTTCCAACCGAGTAAAGACTCCAAATCCACCTGCCACACACAGATATATGCAGCCAACTTTAGCACACAGTATGCGATTTGGTCTTAATGCCGATAGTGAAAGTCGAAGTGTGACGCCGGCTCCACCAAAGTCACCAGCACCTCCCAAGTCGCCAGGTCCACCACAAGCCAAAAGTACTTATAAATCAAAGAATACGACAAGTGCCTTGATGAGAACCACTTCTATAGAAAATAAACAAAAGAAAATTACTACTGAAAAGCCCTTAATTTTGCCCAAGCGAAGTTCCCAAAGCGAAAGTAAAGAGTCATTAAAAAGTGCAGACCGCCTTTACAAAAGACAAACATCCAATGAGAATAAACAAGCAAACGTGATAGGCTCCAAGAGCCAACTAATTAAACACATGAAGACACAATCAGCTAATGCAACTAAATCCATTGCCTACAAATCTTCCATAGAAACTGAGAGCAAGCAGGCCACAAGCCTACAGAAAAAAAATGCAATAACTATGCAACGCACTAAAGTTCCAATTAGCTTGTCTTCCGTTAAAAGAACTTCAACTAAGCTAAGCAACAAAAGTGATGAAACCGTTTCAAAACCTCAGGTAGACAATAAGAAAATCGTTAGAAAAACAGTAAGCAAAACGAATGACGCTAGCAGCAAAATCACAAAGCAAGTGCGGAGCTCCATGGAGCCAAAACTACAAAAGCAGATGAAGGATACAATGAACGAATCGAGCACAACAGCCAGTGGCAGCACCAGTGCCAGTGGCTCGTCGAACAGCACCCGGCGTAGCGTACGATCCGTAATGGTCAGTCGAAAGACTGACAAGGAGAAGACCAATATAAAACTCTCTGAGAAGAAGGGCCCTGGTAGCAGTGCCATATCGACATCTACCGTACGAGTTCACAGGGAGCCCACAGCCACTACCGGCGCGGTTAGCACCGTGCTTGTTGATGACGACTCCGAGGTGATAACCATACGTTCCATTAAATCAAGTGATAGTACAAAAAGTTCTACCTCATCATCCTCCGGTAGCGGCAGCAACAGTCGCAAGGTGCTAACCAGCGAGGTTTTCACTAAAACTTTCGGCCCCGACAAGCCCCTAGAAGTGGTCTACCGTCAGCCAGATTTTGATGTAGAACAGCACACGGGAATTGGAATGCGTCCGCAATCCACAAATGATCAACAGCGCTGCATTAACGAGTTCGATGTCAGTTTCATCGATACCACCGATTCCAGTCTCTCCGACTCTGTTGCACTCCCCATGTTTGGCACTGGTGATCCAGAGCGCTTACTCGCCGCCAGTCCTGGTTCCCCAAAGCCGACACGTAGCCCTTTAGCTCTAATTGAGGAAACGCTGCGGCGCCATCATCAGCACCAGTATCAACACATTGCTGTAACGGGCAGTGCAGTAGATGCTTCCTTACAATTGCATGTTGAGAGCGGCAGCGTTTTGGCAGGGAGTGAGAGTCGAATAAAGAAAGAGTCGGAGAAAAGCAGCACATCAAAAGGTAATTAAAAACATTTAGGTTTAGAGCACTATAATAATTTGTTAAGCTTAGCTTAGAGCGATACCCATCTTTCTTAGGGAAATATCATACTTTATGCAACTTTTCTAATTGATATATTTCTAAATTTGCAAACTGCTTTTATTCAATTAATTTAAACTTGTTTTCCACAAATAGCTGACGCAAAAAACTAAAATAAATACTTAAAAGCCACAATAAATAATAAATAAGCCAAGCCCACCAAAAATGTCCAAAAAACTCCCAACTATATCCGTAACTGCCGAGCAGCATTCCACTACATCCTCATCTTCACATGACACTGATAGTAATGACATGGATTATGGTCGCAATAGTGCAGGCGGCGTAACAGACGTTGAAGATTTCGATAGCCAAGCTGACATCGTCAAGCCTAGCTCGCGTCGTAGCTCTGGTAACTTTTCACAAAAGCCTAACCAGCAGCAAAAGTCAAACCCCTTTGAAAATGATGTAACTGACGTGGAGGATTACGACACTGATTCAGAGGACGAAGAGAAGAGTACTGCATATCCCGAATTGAAATTATCTCTACGCGAATTTTTGCAACAAGGTTTGCAAAACCAAGAGGCTCTGGACAACGATGCTAAGGAGAGTTGTGAAATTAAAGCGGGTAACTTTCTGCAAGCACAAAATTTAAATGGCCTGGCCGACTACCTTACTGATTGCGAGGACTATGACACTGACTCTGAAGTGGGCTACGGCTGCGAAAAGTCTGTATGTGTTGACTTAGACAATGCCGTCGGCGATCAGGGGCGCGTTAACATAGCTGATGGCGAAAAACACGAAGATGACTCCGATCACTATGAAGATGTTTCCGTCATTAGCGATATTAGTGATTTGGCGTCGGCCATGTCCGAATGCATTGGCATCGGAGTGCATGTGCGTGGGACGTCTGAAGACGAGGTGATCGTAGTATCCGGTAGCGCCAGTGAAGAGGTATGTCAAATAGCCTGCTCAGGTACCGAATCTGAATCGGGAGGCGCTGCTGCAAGAAGCGACAGCTTAAGTGAAGCTAGCTTGCCCCCAATTGATGTCGCTTTTGTCAGCGCTAGTGGCGAACCTCGCAGAAATTCAAAGTCAACACTGCTCAAAGCTGAGAAAAGACATTTCTTGCAAGTGGCTGCCAGAAACGAAGAGGTACTTACTGACATTGAGGGTATAGATGACTCTGCAGCCGAGGACAGCTTCGACAATGAAGAGGACAATGAACCTATTCCACGTGCTATTATTTTAGCGGTTGGCGATGACGGCACCTGTCAAACCGATGTGGAGGACATGTACTGCGATGACCTTTCAATGGCATGCATCATGCCTGAAATTATTGCTGTACCGCCAGAGGTGTTACCGATGCCCCAGCGCGAGGTCATTGAGCTGAAAGAGGATAAGAATGGCGACACCATAACGAATGTCATGCCCATGAACACCAACTACGAGTTTGGAATATATAACCACCTAAAAGATGTCAACCACACTGATTCAGAAGACTACTCTTGTGCCGATGACTGGAGTGCAAACCTTTCTCTTGCTGAGGAGCTGGGTGTTGGGACATCAAGTCTTATAGATAATGAGGTCATTGTTTCTAACGAATTGTTAAAGCAGCAGCAAAATAGACGACTGGAGGTGCTGTCGAATGCTGAATCCGTTACTGACGTCGAAGAAATATTCGTAGCAGGCACCAACCGTCGCAAGAAGTTGAAGACACGCACCCTTAGCAAAGGCAAAAATAAGTTGCTCGACGTTGCCAAAACGAAGGAGGAGGGTATTACCGATGTGGAAGACATAGATTTGAGTGAGTGTGACCTACCGCCAGGCGTTAAGCGAGTCGAACAGCTGAAACAGCAAGCCAAGGGTCGGAACACAGAGAAACTCACCGATGCTGAGGATGTGTCTACAGACGACGTGTCTGATGCTTCGGAGGCTTCCTTACCGCCAGCTGACGTACCCAAGCAGACTTTCAACAAATCCAAGTTGCAGCCACTTCATTTGCGTCTGTTCAAGGAGGATGCCATCAGTCAGCAGAACACTGACATCGAAGACGTGCAGCTTCCATCCGATGCCGAGGATGTACTTGAACTACCGCCCATCAAGGTGGCCAACAGCAATAGCAAAGAGCTTAACGATATGTTAAATGAGAGTTACACTGTTGTACATGAAAGAAGTGGCAGAAGTTTCAACACCGAGACAGAGAAGTTGCACATCAAGGGTGTGATACGAGATGTTGTTACCGATGTTGAGTATGTTGAATCCGACGAGTCAGCCGCTAGAGGAAGCAACTAGTATCCCGTATCCCGATTCCGATTTCTTGCCAAAAAATTAATCAAATAATTGTAATTTATATAAGTGTGCATATAAGAAAGTAAAAGTCTAACTTAAAATCGAATACATACTATTCACTCAAGCATATTGTAAGTAAAACTAAAAATTAACATACATAATTAAATTTTCGTTAAAGTTTTTGTCACACAAAACAACAAAAGCCTGAATCTAATAGCTACTGTCTGCCCCGTACAATACTAACAAATTTATGTATTTGTAATCACCTAAGCGTCGTTCAACTAACATTCTACTTAGTAATTAGAGCTAACAAAAAAGTTCTTTGGAGTCCGTTTGTTTCGTCCTTATTTTTACGTGTAAATCGTTAATTATAATTTTGTTTGTAGCATATAGTAATTAAAGTAACTGCTTTTAGGTTAATTATATGTTTTCTTCGAACACTTTGATGTGTATTAACTAATCGCTGCCTTGTTCATTGCAGAAGGTGTTTCAAAAACGACAATTGGCCCATCCATTCTGCATACAGAGAATATATCTCAACAAATTGGTAAGTTCAGCTTATTATTTACCATATGGCTTTTCATAATTTTGCGCGTACATTTATTCATGCGCTTCACAAGTATTTTCAATAAATAGTATGTCTAATTAAGTATAACTAATTATTTTCTATTGTTTAACAAATGCAATTAAAGCTCATTGAGACCAAGAAGTTATGCGAAAAAACTCAATTTGATAACTAGAATATGCCGCAAAAAGATTTCGCTCACATCACGTACATCACCGCATTTTAAATCATCTTCTATTCACACACAAAGCTGCACATATTATATATAATTAATATATCGAAAACTCGCTTCTCATGCCGTTCATGATTTCCAAGCTTGCAATCTATCTAATTTCTATCTATCAATGAAAATGTGCAATTGTTTTACAGGTGATGTTAAAGTTGGTGAAGGTGATGAAGGCGAAGATCTTGTGGCACGCATTCGCGAGGAAGCCAAAATTCTAGTCGATCACGTGCTCGAAGAGAGTGTTGATTTCATTGAAAGCCATGGGGAGCAGCCCAATGGCCACGATTTTATAAAGCAGGAATACAATTCAGAGAGTGAAAACTATGCCATAACATGCGACGATATTGGCGGCGTCGATGTCATTAAATCGCCAACCATTGAGTCCATGTCGGGCAAATCATTCGATGATAATATGAGTTTTACCGATGAGCATATACATATACCCTTGCATGCCCAAAACATAACAGCAACTACGACAACTACAGTAACCACACAGTTTCAACAGCAACAGCAGCAATCACTGACCAATGCTGATGCAACAACGACATCAACAGCAAAAGGTAAAATATAATGGCAAGCAATGCTATAGTCGTACGATAGCATACATATTCTGTATGTAGAAGTTAGGAGCCTTATAGGACCTAGTTCAAATAAATTCATCGTGTTGTTTGGTCCGTTAGATATTTATAACCATTATCCTGTATTCTTTGTTTGTTTGCTCCCGTTAATCATATGACATCCCCAAATATTTACTATCATGTAGAGCCTAGTGAAGCAGCAGATAAATCGGAGGTGCGTTCTAGACGCATCGAGCATAAGATTGAAAAGCTATCCGCTGACCTAGATGATGTAAGCGCCCAGTTTGATGATGCTTTTGAAACAGTCGTACAAGAGGATGAGATAAGTGCCCTGCAGGGTGAATATTCCAAGCTAAGTTGGGACGAAAGTGTATCGCCCACAACTAACACAATGGCCGATATGGCACAGAATCAATTAACGCCCGATAATGATATACAAGAGTTGACCACAGGTATCATCAGTATATAGCATACACCTTACCTATGATTTTATACGCATATTGCTTTGTACTATAGTATGTAATTCTATTGGTGATTTGTGTAGATCGTGAATTCAAAATCTATATGTATAATGTACAGCGTTGGTTTTGGTTTACGTTTTCCGAATGCTGGCAATTTAATAAATAAAATGGCGGCCAATAAAAATGAAAATACTTTTTGTTCAAGTTGAGCTCTAATTGCATTTACTTTTTTTATTTTATGTTGTTCAATTTGTTTACTCATATGAAATATGCATGTCAACTTCATAAGTAATGATCAGTCAATCATAATCAACTCATCCACAACTATCTACTCTAACTCTAAGAACCTATCGAACTATTTTATGCTAACCCCACTAACTAACAACTCACATACTCGTATGCATAGCCTAATCACCTTGTTCTGTTTTCCTCTTGTTCTTGTACTTATATTTGTGTTTTCTCTTCCTCATCTTCTGTTTTCGATTTTCGTAACACTTTTAAAATTGCTTTTATTTTCACACCTATTGTTTTGTAGAAACAGGCGGCGATTTACCAATCTCAACTGATACCACTCCCATACCACCGTCGGCTGTTGTAGCAACTGCAACATCGACAACAACAGAAACATCAAATGAAACGGTGGTCGAAACCAATACATTCACGACCACCAGCCACGACACACCCACACCAAAACCTCGCGTACTCAAAGCAAGCTCCCCCGTCTCCGTCTCCGAAGGCACCGATAGCACTACCATTCCATATCAAGTGCAACAACCCGACTTACCGACCGATGTAACCATAGATGCCGCTGCACCAGTTCCGAAACCACGTGCTCCCATTAAGCACACAGATCAGTTTGAAAACTTAGCTGCCTTGGGCGAACAATCCGATAGCATTAGCCTACGTAGCTTTGATTTTACAGAGGAACTTTCAAAAACTGATGAGCCCTCAACTGAGGTGTCTATCCGATCTCAGTTGCGAGATGTGGTCACAACGACAGCCACCACAACTGCGTCTGAGGATCACACGGAAAGCTTCGAGCCAACAAGTGAGATATCAGTGGACGATGCAGATACTGAAAAATCTGAAGGTGCAGAAAAGACAACTAGCTTTTACATAGGAGAATCAAGTCGTAATGTTATTACCAAAACCACATCGAAATCACCAGGTATGACCCCACAGGATGAAGAGCCTACAACCGGCATGGGCATTGAGGCCAAGGACATATGCTTGATGAAGGAGGTATCCGTCGATTCTGACGAAGCTAATGACGCATTTAAAGAGTATATAACTATGAAGCCCGACGATCCCCCTGCTTTAGATAGCAAAATAGTCAGACAGGGATCCGAAACCAGAAACGATCTCTTAGAATTTGAAAATGCTGACAAGGAAAAATCCACCGAACCAAAGCTTTCTAAAGTAACCACCGAGGAGAGTTTAACCACGTCGACGGGATCTAGTGGGCGTGCCGTCATTGAGGTGGCCCCTTCAAGCAGTGAAGACCCCGATGAATCAAGTAAGGAAATTCCGGAAATTGTCAATACAGTTGCCGATAAACCCGAAGTATTTGAGCTGCCGCTTGAGAAAAGTGAGTGGGAAATATCAGAAAAGGAAATTCCCACTGCAAGTAAACCTAAGGTATTGCATTCGCCGCAACAGCCACAGGTGTCTATTGCAAAGACCGTTCTTGACGAAAAATTTGATAGTCAACCTATTTCAGAATTGCAAGAACACGAGGATGTAGTTAAGAAAGAATTTGAGCTTAGCCCAATGCCTAAAGTTTTTGCTACTGAAGCTGAAAATGAAGATTTATCATCCTTTATAGGTATACCCGAACTTCAAGCTAGTACAATAGATAGTACCCAACCACCAGAGGGCCTTTTCGATACTACAATCAAAGAGACATTGAACAAACAAGCAGCTATGGCTCATTATGCCAAGGATGTGCTCAGCCAAGTAGAGCCGCGTGATGATCATGGCTCTTTGGGATTTGTCTCAACAGGCACGGCTGAAGATTTTAGCTCAATGGAGGAGCATTTAGCAAAGGAAGAACAAGGTTCACTGGGATTTATATCTACTGAAACTGCAGAGGACTTTAGTTCTATGGAGGAATATTACACGGAAAGACTAGCAACAGCTTCTGTAGTCGCTGAAGAAAGTACTGCAGATAAATCAATAGCCAGTGCATTTGAAGAAGTAAGCTCAGATCAGAGCATAAAAGCAGTAGACTTAGTAGTTCATCGAATAAAAACTGATTCATCACCAGACTCCACCAACCGCTGGTCCATTCCAGACATAGACAACTCAAGTTCAAGCGACAGTTACCACAAGAGTTTTGATAAAACACAGAGTCGACCACTTTCATCCGATGTAGAAAATTTGCTAACCGGTACCGGTACCGGTACTTCAAGCGAATACCAAACAGCTCGTGATTTTACATCCACCTGTCGTGATGGCACCGAATATGTGAGTGCAGTCAGTACCCTAGGAAGTAGCAGTGGCAAGTCTATTAGCTCGCATGAAAGTATGCGCAGCCTAGACTCACAATCGGAAACCTCTGCCAACCTGGTAAGCATTGATGTCTCTGAACTGTCGGAGACTTTGGTTGCTTCATCAACAGAAGCTGATGCATTGGAGGCTGAGGAAATGGCACGCCTCCACGAGTTGCGTGCAGATGACGACGATAGCGATGAAAGCCTGGATATGACAGCCTCTTCCTATCCCAGTGCGGAGCAGCAAAGCTTAATGAAACGCTCTCAAGAGATGATTTTCAAGCCAAAGCCTGATTCTGAAAGCTTACCTCAACAACAACCAACTGAAGCCGTACAGATACAAGAGTCTCCCAAATCAAAGGAAGCCGAGCGCACTTGGGGCCTTTCATATCCAATTGAAGAGGGGGAGAGCAAGATTGATAGCCCACGAGATAGCGATAAAGTTGAGGATATCTTGCTTTATCATAGCGATGCCAGACGTTCCATTGACGATTCCAAGTTGGCTTCAAGCTTAGATGAGGGAAGTATACTCTCCGTCAGCATGTCCAGTACATCGAACATTGACACTGTAGTGGAAAATTTTGAAGACATAATCGGTTCAGCAGGTTCTTCGTCATTAACGGGCATTGAAGGATTTCAGTATGGTCACGATGAGCCAGTTCCATCCGCTTCATTACCCGACGATACAACATTTGTATTGGAAATGGAAAGCAAAGAGCATTCACCCCAAGACTCAAATGCTAGTACGCCACCTGGTAGTGAATCAAAAAGACGTGGTCACAAGCGCAATGAAAGTACGACCATTTCTGGAGATGCCTTAAAAAATTTGGACAAAGATACACCATCACCTGGCGAGGGAAAAGAATCAGAAAGCGAATCTGATACGGACCCCTATGAATCCGAATATGCTCGTCAGTTCCGTTCACCGAAGGAACGAAAAAGCAAGAAAAAGAAACAAGCCGCAGCAGAAATGGATCATAGCTCCGAACTTGAGAAACGTCCATTTACACCATCACAGCTGGTAGCCGAAGTCATTGTTGAAGATGCTACTGAAGAGCTGGAAGCTGAAGCAGCCATGATTGAAGAACGACGACCATCGCAAAATATGCTAAATTATTCAAATATTCCCGATATTATGGTAACCGAGGATGTAAAGTCCCCGATATTAGAAGAGGCTAATGAGTATTCTGAGAAGACCTTATACAAAGTACGTACTGAAGAGGAACTTAATAAGGCAAGTGACGCGGACGTATATCAAAAATCCAAGGCAGAAGAGAAAGAGCTAGATTTCCAGAGGCGTGTACAAGAGCAGTACAAACAGAAACTCGAGGAATTAAAACGCGCCGAAGTGGGTGCAGATTTTGATGATCAGAGAGCGGCCGATTCACCTGACTCCTTCGAAATGGTGGAACAACCTGACATCTCCGATGAGTTCGTCATCATTGAGGAGGTAGCCAAAGAAGCTAATGAGGTGGACTTGGGTGGCAAAAGTATTAAGATAAAGCCAACTAAATATGAGCAAAAGCACGATGAGGATGTCGAGAAGATCATCATCAAATCGGCACCAGCTGATCCCAAACTCGGCTCTCAACTCTATAAAGATGACCTTAACTTCGAGTTTGAGGAAAGCCCCCCAACAGGTGCTAGCAGTAGCAGCGAGCAGCAGGAGGAAAGTGATTCGAGCGACACAACGGCAGCCAATAAGCGTTGGGTCGAGATGCAGCTGACGGATAACCAACTGCGATATCCCTACGATCTTACAGGAGCTGTGTTGGAAGACATCAAGGAGGAGGATGGAGAATTTGAGGTGGGCAGCAGCCGCATTAGCAGTTTTAAGGATTCATTCTCGAGCACACCCGAATATGATCTGGCGGCACGTCGCTATCACTCGCGTGGCGAGCACGACGATGTGTCTATGAGCAGTTTGCAAGAATTCGAGTCACTAGAACAGGCAATCTCATTGGAAAACCGAAACCGCACCCACCAGGGTTCCACGGACTCAAGCAATGGCAGCTTTACGCGCCGCTATATGGTGCGCCATAGTGGCAGCGGTACTGTGCCAGGCGACGATGTTTCTATATCCAGCTTAAAGGATTTTGAGGGATTGGAGAATGCTTGCATTGAAGCTCACCTTATTGAGATCAAGGCCAAGGAGGAGGCAGCCCTGCTTTCGCGCTCCGACGAATCCAACAAATCGAATGGTAGCGACAATGGTGCCGCTGGAAATGTGGTGGTTAGCAAAGTTACACGCACTGTCACCCGTACCGAAGTGTTGCCAACATCCCAAGCTGACAACGTCGAACTCTTGCTCAAACAACAATTGGATCGAGATGACTTTGATTCCAAAGTGGCTAGTGCTACAGTGAAAGTAAGCGAGGTGACAACCACTGAGCTGGATTCAAAGTCGAAGATTGACAGCCAGGATTCCGAAAAGGACAGCATAGATAGCATGGAGATTAGGAGCCATGACATGATGACTAGCAGCATAGAAAGCTTCGATATATCGAAGGATGCTACCACACGCTCAGATATTGACTCGTTGGAAATAGACAAGCGACATTCGCGACAGGAGAGCATCGAATCTTTCGGAGATGAGCAACTGGATCTTATGTCAAAGTTTGTCAGCGGCGGCGGCGTAACATTAGGAGATGGTTTGACTACTACAACAACGACAACAACCACCAGCACTGATGCCGATGGCCAAGAGCACACCGTAACACGTGTGATAACTACCACAACCGTCTCCGGTGGTGGTGGAATTCAGGAATTGCCTTTGGATGAGAGCGGCATGTCAAAGGACATATCCGTAGATTCACTAAACCTGTGCATTGAGCAGACGACCAGCTCAGCGGGCACTACGGCCACGTATCAGACCAGTGCTGGAAATTCGCAAATGTCGGGCAGCGTTACAAGCTGCGCTTCAAGTACGCTTATGGAGGATTCGTTCTCTGGTGTGGGTGCAATGTCGTCGTCACAAATGTCGGCCAGTTTCTGGTCGCACGACGAGTCCACGGTGGTTGAGGATGAGGACCTAAGGAAACAACAGCAGCAACAACGCCAGTAAGGATGAGAAGGGGAGTTTTAATTAATAATGGGCTTGAACAATGACTAAGAATATTTGGCTAGGTAAGCATTATAAGGCAAGACTTCTCAGCTTTTAGTTTTACTATTGATTTACGGTTTTGATTTGGTCTCAATATAGAAGCATCAGAGCTCAACTTTGACAGAGATACGTTCCGCCTATAAACATATTATATCGAATATTTACTCACTTCAAATTTGCTTTTACAATTACAGACATGATGTTCAACTAAGGATGGCATCAAAAACGCTACTTTGATTAGATCAATAACAATGTAACTACGAATGGGACAACACCACATCACCAACTTTAAACGTCACTGAATTAAAGATAACTCCAACTTGATTATCGTAATAATAAACTAGCAAAATCGACAATTTTTCAACAATATATAAACATTTTAAATGAATTTGAAATGCATACATGAGTTTTTAACAAATATATATATATATTTTATATATTTATAAAAACTATAAAATCTCAAAATTGAATATGGCAAGCATTAGCTATTTCGCATTTTATTTATTTGGCTTTAATGTTTACAAATTTATGGTAAAGAATGAACATTTTTGTGCTAACGCGTTGTAATAGAATGCAAAATAAACAATTGCTTTTAATTTGATGTAGTTATATATGTGTATGTATTAAATGAATTGCTTATTATTGTAGTTTAATTTAAGCAAAATATACAAGTGCATATAAAAAGAGTAAAGAGCAAGTAGTGAAGGCCTGGGAAGTGAAATGCTTTTAAAGTCTCATTTTTTACAAGAACCAAGCAAATTTTTACGCTTGCATATTTTAATGAGAAATATACATACATAAATATACAATAAACAAACAGAAATACATAGATAAAATTTAAAATACATACATACTTATATACAAACTCAACCAATGTATGGTAATTATTCACATAAAGCCGCAACATACAACAGAGAGACATATACTTAATGCTAATTTTCGTAATGCACATCTTGCAGTGTATTCAAATTATACTTACTTATTACAAGATTTCAAAGTTTTAGCATCGCCAGTTTAATGGGTAATAAATAAAATACAACTTGTGTTAAAAACATACAAATTATAAAAATAAAAAAAATAAAAAAACATTATTTGTATTGTAAACCACACGCATATGAATAACCAAATAAAATGCTTTAAAAAATGTTTATGTTATTTTCTTGGGTTGGAATGTGTTGTTGCCCATGTAATTCTTGAATTCAAGAGTGCCTGCAGTTCTGGTAACAGGATATACTCATAGTCTGCCTTAAAGAATATCATTTAAAAACAAGTAAGAATGCTATAGTCGAGTATACCCGACTACAAAACTCCCTGTACCCAGGTCAAAAATTCCCGATCTCATTTTCGTACAATTAAGCACAGACACACACATACACAAAGATGCACACATACAAGCGACAGCACAAGCGTGGCATTTTAAGAGGTGGCTGTGCTACTTCATTCAGTCCACGGCCAGTTGTTAGCCCTGATAATGCCAAGTTGTCTGACACAGGACTCGTCAGGATACTCAAGGATATGGCCGAGATATCGCTAGTTTTCTGTATACAGAAAAGTCCTTATTTCTCAGCTCCTGTAAGGATATTTGACCTTTGGGTTATATATCTGGGTTTAACAGGATAAGTCCTATCTTTTTGCCAAAGGACATCAAAATCGTCCTTGAAATGACCGAGTTATAGGCGATCTTGTAATTTTAGATCCTTTTTGCTGACCTACCCCTTGCAAAAAAATGAAGTGTTTTTTTCGGTGAAATCCTGGAAATCCTTGAATGCCAATCGATAGTCCTGATTGCTACGAGTACAGAAATGTATGGGTTTTCGAAATCCTTAAGGATTTGGCCAAGTTATAGCTAATAATATGCCGCAAGGTTTTGTAGCTCAGCAGCTTATAAGATCAGCAGCCCAAGAGTATGCAACAAATATTTTGAATTTCTGCACAAATGAACGGAACGGGTTTGTAGTAGCTCCCATTCAGCCATATCCTTGCAGATTTCAAAAGGACCTTGTGCGTTAGGATCGTATGGACCTTCTCTATCGATTGGCATTCAAGGATTATGGGGTCATCTAAGGACCATCGACTTGTAAATTTTCAGTCCGAGGGCGAAAGGAATCGTGCTCAAAATACAAAATACTCAATATCTTGGGAACTACAAGGACGAATTTGATGTCCTTTGGCCAGTTGGTAGCTCTGATAATGCCAAGTTGTCTGACACAGGACTCGTCAGGATACGCAAGGATACGGCCGAGATATCGCTACTTTTGTGTATAAAGAAAAGTCCTTATTTCTCAGCTCCTGTAAGGATATTTAACCTTTGGGTTATATATCCGATTTTGACAGGATAAGTCCTATCTTTTTGCCAAAAGACATCAATATCGTCCTTGAAATGACCGAGTTATAGGCGATCTTGTAATTTTAGATCCTTTTTGCTGACCTACCCCTTGCAAAAAAATGAAGTGTTTTTTTCGGTGAAATCCTGGAAATCCTTGAATGCCAATCGATAGTCCTGATTGCTACGAGTACAGAAATGTATGGGTTTTCGAAATCCTTAAGGATTTGGCCAAGTTATAGCTAATAATATGCCGCAAGGTTTTGTAGCTCAGCAGCTTATAAGATCAGCAGCCCAAGAGTATGCAACAAATATTTTGAATTTCTGCACAAATGAACGGAACGGGTTTGTAGTAGCTCCCATTCAGCCATATCCTTGCAGATTTTCAAAGGACCTTGTGCGTCAGGATCGTATGGACCTACTCTATCGATTGGCATTCAAGGATTATGGGGTCATCTAAGGACCATCGACTTGTAAATTTTCAGTCCGAGGGCGAAAGGAATCGTGCTCAAAATACAAAATACTCAATATCTTGGGAACTACAAGGACGAATTTGATGTCCTTTGGCCAGTTGGTAGCTCTGATAATGCCAAGTTGTCTGACACAGGACTCGTCAGGATACGCAAGGATACGGCCGAGATATCGCTACTTTTGTGTATAAAGAAAAGTCCTTATTTCTCAGCTCCTGTAAGGATATTTAACCTTTTGGGTTATATATCCGATTTTGACAGGATGAAGTCTCTATCTTTTTGCCAAAGGACATCAATATCGTCCTTGAAATGACCGAGTTATAGGCGATCTTGTAATTTTAGATCCTTTTTGCTGACCTACCCCTTGCAAAAAAATGAAGTGTTTTTTTCGGTGAAATCCTGGAAATCCTTGAATGCCAATCGATAGTCCTGATTGCTACGAGTACAGAAATGTATGGGTTTTCGAAATCCTTAAGGATTTGGCCAAGTTATAGCTAATAATATGCCGCAAGGTTTTGTAGCTCAGCAGCTTATAAGATCAGCAGCCCAAGAGTATGCAACAAATATTTTGAATTTCTGCACACAATGAACGGAACGGGTTTGTAGTAGCTCCCATTCAGCCATATCCTTGCAGATTTTCAAAGGACCTTGTGCGTCAGGATCGTATGGACCTACTCTATCGATTGGCATTCAAGGATTATGGGGTCATCTAAGGACCATCGACTTGTAAATTTTCAGTCCGAGGGCGAAAGGAATCGTGCTCAAAATACAAAATACTCAATATCTTGGGAACTACAAGGACGAATTTGATGTCCTTTGGCCAGTTGGTAGCTCTGATAATGCCAAGTTGTCTGACACAGGACTCGTCAGGATACGCAAGGATACGGCCGAGATATCGCTACTTTTGTGTATAAAGAAAAGTCCTTATTTCTCAGCTCCTGTAAGGATATTTAACCTTTGGGTTATATATCCGATTTTGACAGGATAAGTCCTATCTTTTTGCCAAAGGACATCAAAATCGTCCTTGAAATGACCGAGTTATAGGCGATCTTGTAATTTTAGATCCTTTTTGCTGACCTACCCCTTGCAAAAAAATGAAGTGTTTTTTTCGGTGAAATCCTGGAAATCCTTGAATGCCAATCGATAGTCCTGATTGCTACGAGTACAGAAATGTATGGGTTTTCGAAATCCTTAAGGATTTGGCCAAGTTATAGCTAATAATATGCCGCAAGGTTTTGTAGCTCAGCAGCTTATAAGATCAGCAGCCCAAGAGTATGCAACAAATATTTTGAATTTCTGCACAAATGAACGGAACGGGTTTGTAGTAGCTCCCATTCAGCCATATCCTTGCAGATTTTCAAAGGACCTTGTGCGTTAGGATCGTATGGACCTACTCTATCGATTGGCATTCAAGGATTATGGGGTCATCTAAGGACCATCGACTTGTAAATTTTCAGTCCGAGGGCGAAAGGAATCGTGCTCAAAATACAAAATACTCAATATCTTGGGAACTACAAGGACGAATTTGATGTCCTTTGGCCAGTTGGTAGCCCTGATAATGCCAAGTTGTCTGACACAGGACTCGTCAGGATACGCAAGGATACGGCCGAGATATCGCTACTTTTGTGTATACAGAAAAGTCCTTATTTCTCAGCTCCTGTAAGGATATTTAACCTTTGGGTTATATATCCGATTTTGACAGGATAAGTCCTATCTTTTTGCCAAAGGACATCAAAATCGTCCTTGAAATGACCGAGTTACAGGCGATCTTGTGATTTTAGATCCTTTTTGCTGACCTACCCCTTGCAAAAAAATGAAGTGTTTTTTTCGGTGAAATCCTGGAAATCCTTGAATGCCAATCGATAGTCCTGATTGCTACGAGTACAGAAATGTATGGGTTTTCGAAATCCTTAAGGATTTGGCCAAGTTATAGCTAATAATATGCCGCAAGGTTTTGTAGCTCAGCAGCTTATAAGATCAGCAGCCCAAGAGTATGCAACAAATATTTTGAATTTCTGCACAAATGAACGGAACGGGTTTGTAGTAGCTCCCATTCAGCCATATCCTTGCAGATTTTCGAAGGACCTTGTGCGTTAGGATCGTATGGACCTACTCTATCGATTGGCATTCAAGGATTATGGGGTCATCTAAGGACCATCGACTTGGAAATTTTCAGTCCGAGGGCGAAAGGAATCGTGCTCAAAATACAAAATACTCAATATCTTGGGAACCACAAGGACGAATTTGATGTCCTTTGGCCAGTTGGTAGCCCTGATAATGCCAAGTTGTCTGACACAGGACTCGTCAGGATAAGCAAGGATACGGCCGAGATATCGCTAGTTTTCTGTATACAGAAAAGTCCTTATTTCTCAGCTCCTTTAAGGATCTTAGTCCTATTTTGATTATATTCGGATTTTGACAGGATGAAGTGCTCTATCTTTTTGCCAAAGGACATCAAAATCGTCCTTGAAATGGCCGAGTTACAGGCGATCTTGTGATTTTAGATCCTTTTTGGTGACCTACCCCCTTGCAAAAAAATTAAGTGTTTTTTTCGGTGAAATCCTGGAAATCCTTGAATGCCAATCGATAAGTCCTGATTCCTACGAGTACAGAAATGTATGGGTTTACGGAATCCTTAAGGACTTGACCGAGCTATAGCTAAAAGGATGCCGCAAGATTTTGTGGCTTGAGATCAGCAGCCCAAAAGTAAGCAACAAATATTTTGAATTTCTGCACACACATATGGAACGGTTTTCTAGTAGCTCCCATTCAGCCATATCCTTGCAGATTTTGAAAGGACCTTATGCGTTAGGATCGTAAGGACCTACTCTATCGATTGGCATTCAAGGATTATTGGGTCATCTAAGGACCATCGACTTGGAAATTTTCAGTCCGAGGGCGAAAGGAATCGTGCTCAAAATACAAAATACTCAATATCTTGGGAACTACAAGGACGAATTTAATGTCCTTTGGCCAGTTCGTAGCCCTGATAATGCCAAGTTGTCTGACACCGGACTCGTCAGGATACGCAAGGATACGGCCGAGATATCGCCAATTTTCTGTATAGAGAAAAGTCCTTATTTGTCAGCTTCCATAAGGACCTTCGTCCTTTGTTGATTATATTCGGATTTTGGATGAAGTGCTCCATCTTTTGGCAAATTTTGGACATCAAGGAAAAGGATGTGATTTTTTAAAGGAAGTTGGAATGGGGTAAAAAAATTTGGTGTTGCGAGTGCTGGACAGCAATGTATAGGGTGTTCCAGTGTATCCACAACTCATGGCTCCTTATATTTAAGGTAGCCATCTTTGTTAATATACCTGGCTTCTTAGCATGAGCTGCTGCTAGGCAATGGACGGAAACAATCATGTTTCGCTTTAAATTTAAGAATCCAGGAAATGTACTATATGATTAAATAAATTCTTGAAATTTAAATAAAATAATTTATACATTTTCAACAACGGTCTATTATTTATTAGTTACCCAAGCAAAGTAGGCTGGAAGATTGCAATATTCTACGACATACTTTTAGGGTCACACGTTGGTAATGATGTTATTTACAGTCTGATTTTTTATCATAAAAGTTACAGGGAGAAAAACATACGGAAACTTTTGCGATCATGCTGTTAACATTATGTTAATATCATGTTAGCTCGCTGCTTAGTCAATGTTAACTCACTGTTAAAATGCTGTTAACGCTGGTCAGTGGCGTAGATAGGGTTGTTAGCCCCTGGAGGTCTTAATTTTCCTAAGCTGAATCAATTTTGTAGAAAATCGACTGAAGAAACTAAAAAAAAATTTGTCAATTTGGTAAAATCGAAATATAAATAAATTCCACAATATATTTTATACACAACTATTTAAGTTGTTTATTATTCTAACATATTTTCGCAAATTTGGTTTTTAGACACTAACTTATGTGTAGATATTTTATCAATACATTTTGAAAATATTCTTTTGTCTCTTAATAAATATTTAAGATGTGTGACTCACATTGTTGGCACTAAGAAATGATTTAGAAATGGGTTCAAAAATGTTGTGTATGTTGATAGCATATATAAGTAACCAATATTCTACAATAACAAAATGCTAGAAATGTAAGCTATCGAATGTTACAATATTACTATTTAAAATATTTTGTGGCGCATTACATACCGAAAGTAATGAACTAGTTCAGAAAGTAACTGGACCGTTTAATATGCGACTCGACAACCCTGAGCCACACACATTTACAGCTGACCACGAAAGCAACAGCTGACGAAGCAGCAAGACGAAGTGAACAAGAAATACTTCGTGCGTATGGAATAAAAAATTGGAAAAAAGGCAACGGCACAGTGAAAAGTTAAGAAAATGTGGTTATTGGGCAAATAATTGCACAGCAAGGAAATCCAGGTTGACAAAAAACAAATAAAAACAATTCAACGCACAAGCGGGCTATGAAATTGCTGCCAAATTCAAACATTCATCGACGTTGTTGCTGTCGCATTTCGTGTTGAACAGAAAGAAGCCAAGAAGCAGATGACAGATGCAAAACTAAAATCTACGTGCAAATTTGTGAAATACATACAAGATTAAGATATCAAACGAATGCTGAGGCATTGGTGCAAACAATTCTAATTATACAACAGTCCAACTGTGTTCCCCTCAAAGAACGAAACTGGTTATACACACAGCGACGACGGCGACGAAGGAACGGGAGCAGCAGCAGCAGCGAAAGGCAGTTCGACGCAGCGGAGAGTGAGGGTGAGTAAAAATCGATTTGTTGCACAAAACGCTACACACAAACACGATGGCGACAACCCTGTACACGAGGGCGAGTGGTTGACATGGGCGGGGCGGGGACTTGGACGAGGAGCTGACGAACTATTTTGATGGGATGCACATTATAAATTGTTGTGTCCAATTCCAGGCAATGGATAAAATCAAACTAAAGGTTATTGGCGTGCTGCGCGAGCGCGACGGTGGCACGAATGTGAATCGCAGCGGTGGCGTCGCTGCTGGCGTTAGCAGTCATCAGGTGGGCATGGGCGTGGCCGTTGCAATCGGGGTCACGCAGGACAATGGCAATGGCAACGATAATGGTAACGCCCCTGGAGCAGAGCGCAGCGATGCACATGCACTAAATGCTGCCAGTGGTGCCGGTGCAGTCGCTGGTGCTGGCGGTGCAGCTCGCACTTCGGTGCTCTCACGTCCCCAAACCTCAAAAATCAGTGCACTCGACCTGGCCGGCATATTGAACACGCGGCGGCGGCTCGAGTGGACCAAGGAGTGGCTGCGAAAAAATCAGTCTGAATTTCTCAGCAAGGAGAACCTTCTCAGTGAGCTACAGTCGCGCAAGGACGAATGCTACCATTTGAATTACTTCCTAGCCATAACCGAAAGCCAGTTTCGGTATCTGGTACAAAAACTGGAGCCCATTATTAGCCAGTATGCGCCACAGCGCAAAAAGAAATCCTTCAGCGCTGAGGAGCGTCTGGCCATAACGCTCAAGTATTTGGCAACGGGTAAGCATTGGCCACTTTTAGATTCTAAATTCACAAAATGTACAAAAATTTGTATAAATATGCCCATATATTTAACAATCTGATTTATATCCTGTGTCTGTTGCAGGTGAAGTGCATTCTTGTCGAAACTACTGCTTCCGTGCCTCGAAATTTGTGATAAACGAAATGATTGCCAATATCTGTCTGGGCTTCTACGAGCACCTAAAGGACCAATACGTGACACTACCAAAGACTGATGAGCAGTGGCGCACCGCTGCCACGGATATGGAGCGCAAACACAACCTGCCCCAGTGCGTGGGCAATATGTTCATGCGCAGCATTCAGCTGCAGAACAACGTCAGCAACGATGATCGCAAACGTGCGACCGTTATCTTTACGGCCATTGTAGATGCGGACAACAATTTCCAGTATGTAAAAGTAGAGCGTGCGGCGAACAGCCGACCAAATGATATATATAGCCAAACAACTGCCGTTGAGCTTATCGAGCAAAAGATGCAGATGTTGGAGACACAATCGGACCCTCAACACAAGGGCTACTATCTGGCCGGCGATGCGGTGCTGCCCAGCACATCCTATTTGATCAGCTCACGCAACATGCCCAAGGAGAGCGCCGCTTACCTTGCGCTCGAGCAGATCAACGCCCATGCAGAGCAAACGATGCGCATACTATGCAATATATTTCCAATACTAGCGCAGCCGCTGCGCGTTAGTGAGAAGCACATTGGCGAGGTGGTGCTAGGCTGTGTGGCTCTATATAATTTCCTGCGTAAGACGGATGATTCGTTTCGACGCAACAGCGACAGCATAGTGCAGCAGCGTAGCGTGCATGAGGAACAACAACCATCGTATGTGGATAGTGAAGATATCGATGATGATTGCATTATACTAGCCTCAGATGAGGAGTTGCGCGAACGCGCCGAGTTCACGCCAAGCGTTGGCCTGACCACCTGCTTCCAGACGCTGTGCGCACAGCGCGGCGATACGCCCGATGGACTGGCCAAGCGAGACTGTCTCCTCCAGATGCCCATTGTGGCGGCACAGCAACAGAATGGCAACGTTAATGGGAATGTCACTGTAAATGGGGGCTCATATTAGTGCAATTTTTTTTTGACATAAGTACTTTACGAATTTTGTATAGTTCCTTGTTTTCTATTTTCTAAATTTTAATCTGTATATGTTATCTGTATTTTTATTGGCATTGACATCGGATATGTTGCTATAGCTAACAACCAACCATAGTTTTGCCTCTTTCTTCTGCATTAAGTAAGCTGTTCTTTTGCTTCTGTGCTTATAAGGTTCTGTAAAGTTAGTTTAGGTTTTTTTTATTTGAAAGTTCAGTGAATGCTATGTGATGTCTCAAATCTCTATTGTGGCCCAGTGCTCCCGGGGAGCTTTGCGAATGCGACAACAAAACGAAAACTATAAGGCGCGCGAAGATCGAGATAAAAGAAAATAAAACACAAAAACAAAAAACAAAAAAAAAACAAATGAAACATGAAAACAGATCAACAAAATTAAACGTTTAGTATTCGTATTTAAGCAAGCAACAAATTATACATAATTATATTTACAATAAATGTGTAAGGAAAGGTCTTTACGTGTCGAAATCCAAGTCACATTTCCTCACTTTATTCTACTTGCTGCTCCAATGTGGCCACTGCTCCACCAGTGCGTACAGCGCATCTCCTGGACTTTTGGTGGCGCTCAACTGGCGATGTCCCAGCAACTTGTAATCCTCTGCCAGTTGACCCTCACTCACTGCGTGGGCCAGCAATGACTGGGCTGCTGCCAGCGCTGCATCCGTTGGTGGCTGCTCATTGAAGTTTCCAATGAAGGCAATGGCCAGGCTGCCAGCATTATTGCCAACCGCAATGGCGCCCTGCGCACTTGCACTGCGTCCCTCGTAGACACGCCCGTTGGCCCCAACCAGGTAGTGATAGCTAATATCCGAATAGCTTGTCCTGGTCATCTGGTATGTCTGTATATTGCGCACCTGCGCTGCACAACTTTGATCATCAGTGCAGCCACGCCCAGCCGTATGTGCGATTACAGCACGAGCCAGTGGCAGCTCCATCTGAGTCATCTCTCCATTTGGCGGACGAGCCAGCCACTCCGAGCGGGCAACCAAGGACAGCTGAGAGTCGACGTTGACAACTGTCAACGCCACAACGATAACCACAAATAAGAACTTCATTCCAGCTCGGTGTTTGGCAAGCAACTGAGGCGCGCTCGGAAATGGGTCTGTGCACTTATTGACCGCAGATAAGCCCCAACGACCCTCCCTATTACACTATACCACATGGGCTGAGGTGATTTTTGTGGAAACATCACTTATAAGAACATTTATTAATTGTGCTCTTGCGAGGGTTGACTTCAAAAGTTTAACTTTCTAGATATAAGCATATTTGGTCTCTGTGTTCTGATACGTAACTTAATTCAAATAATATTTACTCGACGATAAGTATTTGCTGTTTTTTGTGTAATGTACCTGTTAAAAAATATTCAAAATTCTTGCGTATAGCAAATATAATAAAATGATTAAAAACAAAACTAATTTTCTTATTATTGCAATGTATTATTATTATTTTGTGTTTACTTTTCAGAATTCTTAAGACGACCCAAAAACAAGTAAATATTTTTTGCTCACTATTATTTGTCTTCGCTTTGTTTGTAATTCTGCGTAATTGAACGGGGATTCACCGAGGTATATAGTATAGTAAAGCGATAGCAGCTACTCCTCCCCTTTCCCTGCCCGATACATAGAGCACATTTCGCATTATGTTAATTCATACGAGCACCGAAACAACCTCAACTTGACACAGATGTTCTTCCCAGTAATTTAATTAAAAAACTTTCGTAATTAAATGCAAAAGTACAGTAAAAATAAAGTGTAATAAAAATGGAATGCAATCCATTTGGCCATCCCCCATGGGGTGGTGGAGGGGGAGGGAGTGCAAACCCTAAAGTGACAACGAAAATGCAAGTAAGCACCCCCAATTAAAGCCAAAATGAATATAAAATGTCATAAAAAAAAAGAAGTGGCAAAGCCGCAACAAAGCCAAAAACCAAAGCCAGCTGCAGGCAAATTGCAGCAAAAGCGAAGCAAAAAAAAACAAAAATGTTGGAATTGTTAACTTCAATTTTAGCAAGTTGTATTCCACTTGTGGGCCGGGGCGATATACAAAAGAGTAAATTACAGGAATTGTTGTTGAACTTCAATTTCGGCAACAAAAACATAATTTACATTATAAGCCCAACTAACTTGTTGGCCCGCATTTTGGCTGAAAGTTTCAGCAATTTGCTTGCCCCATTGCTGTACCATGCCACGCCCAAAACTTGTCCCCAACGCCTCGCCGGCTCATTTGGAAAATTGTCAGATTTATTTCGCTAATTGCTGCTCATCCGTTTAATTAAAATTAAAAGAACTTGCTGCATGCACAACTTAAAGAACAAAACTTTTATTTTATCCTATGCGAATTTCTGTAGAATCTCGCATTGGGCACGTTTAGTTTTGTCGTTGTCGTTGTCGTTTGGCCCTTTTTGCATTTGTGCAAAAAACAAATTCCCTCTCATCCATTTAAATTGCTGAGCCAAAGTTTTGAGCACCTGGCAATAACAACAGGCGCCCGAAGTTCTCCCACTTTCAGTTATTCAGTTATTCACTTGCTTAGGCGCCTGCAAGTAGGCTACGGAATTTCTACGACAAATCTTGGTAGGCTCCGTTAACCTTAAAGCAATGTTTAAGAATTCTGTACACTCGAAGGTGTCAATTGTGGATGCCAAAAAGTTGTGGCTAACAAGAGCAACGAGGCACAACAACAACAACAACAAGTTAAGGCAAGAGTGTTCGACTAAGAGATACCCTATCAATTACCCAAATACCATTCGATCGTTGTGCATTTCTTAGTGAACTATTCTTACGTGTATCGAAAGTACAGAAATTATCCTTAACAAGGAGGTTGTACTTCATTTTCAATTCAATTTCAGCTTATTAAGCAATCAAGAATGGAATACTAAGTTGCTTTGCCTATGATATATCCTACAAGTTATCAAAGACCAGCTAAGAAGGAAAGGCAATGTCTTTGAACTAACTATACCTCCGTCTGAAACTTACACCTCCTTATTTGAACTTACACAACTTTATTATACCCTCTTTAGTCAGTTTCAATGTGTACAGGGTATAACAAGAACAACAATTTACAGCAGCAGCTGCACCCAAAGACGACTCCCGCCGCCTTCGTCTTCGCCAGCGCCAACGCCATCGCCTTCATCGTCGCTGTCAACATGCACCACCGGAAAGAGCAAAAGTTGCAACCGCTGTGGATTTTGGGGCAACTTTGCTGTGGGTATTGGATATACGGTGCACTCGCTCCGGTTTTGGGTTGCGCGTTTCTTGTAATGCGATTTGGTTGTGGACATTTTTATGACAACTTGCTTAAATTTCATAACATTTCGCAGCTCGAGCACCGAAAACTTATTTCGCGTAAGTTGTTCTGTTGATATTTGGATTTGCAGTAAGCGTTGGCGTCGCCAGCTAATGAATAAAGTTCGTTTATGAATTTCCACAAGCCAGGCACTTTGGCAAGATTTAACCTTTAACTAAGTTACACAGATTTAAGCCAACAAGCAAAAAGCATCAGCTAATTGGCATATAGTTGCCAGGGACAACAACTGCAGTCAAAGGCGGCAGCTGCAGTTGGATTTATTCATTTAATTGACGAAACTTTAAACAGATTATTGTTGCAATTATTACGACACGTGATGCAGCTTAAAACTGCTGCTGTAGGCTTCAAATTGTTTATAAAAATGCATAAATCATTAATGAATGCAGCTTTTAAATTCATCATTTTGATTAAGGAGCCTTAGAGTCGGAGTAACAAAGTCGAGAGAGTAATGGAAGGATAAAATCGTCCCATTTTCATACAAAATACAATTATATGTTTTAATATTATATCCGTAAATCTCTGCTTTTGATCTGGTTCTCCAAGTACAGCATAGTTAAGGTATATTAGATTCAATTTAAATTAAACATAGCCTTAATACGGGCTTTTACCTATTATGCTTCGATATGTATATGAGCTTTATATTACTTAACATTGTTGAAGTTTTCGTAGCAAAGCATTGCACATTAGTTAGTATTGCGCCGGCGGGTCCTTGCAACGCAGCATCGTATACGTAATGCCACACTCTAAGGCCATATCAGTTGCCGTAGTATCGGTATCCATCTGCACTTGGACCATGGCTAGTTGGAGTACGATACTTGTCTGGGCATTGTTATTTTTAATATAAAGCGCAAAATATGCGCAACTTTACGAGTATAATGCAATATTAAAGTCAAACGATGTGCGTAACATCATCCTAAAATATCCCCTACCCATTCGCCCCACCATGCCTTCCAACTATTCCCATTTCCATTGTCATCATGAGCTTGGCTGGAGTTAGTCCTGTTGCTGGTGCTTGCATGCGAAGCTCATCGACATTTGGGAAACGCGCTCCTGCCGCTGTCCTGTCAGAATTTTCATGCTGCTCTAAGCTATTTTCATGAACATTTTGGCCACTTGTGCGCTCAGCACAAACACTTCAATTTAGCTTCAAGGATGCGTGTATGACGGGGTCGGGGCCAGGGCCGGGGCTGGGGCTGTTTCTGTTGCTTTTCCATTGAAGCGAGCAGACAAGCAGCAAGTAGTCAGGGCAGTCAAAGTGCCGGAAGGATACGCGCTGAGACGGCGGGTGGGCAATATACGAGTTTACAAGAATAAGTATGTATGTGTTTGCAAACATGCAACTCTTTAACTATAACTTTTGATATATGCTAAAGAAAGAATGTGCTAGTGCACTTAGTTGTGGTTTCCAATGGTTGCAGAGCAACAGTGGAACCGGAGCAGCTGCTGAAGTCCTTTCAGCCATCAACAACTTAGCGTCAAAACGCTTAAAGTTGAATTTGTAACGCTTGAAGTGAGCGAAAGGCACAAAGCCAATGAAGTCCATGAGCGTGATTACGTGTGTGTGTGTCTGTGTGTGTGTGTGTAGGATGCTGACTCTAATGCCAGTTCACTCATCTATTTTTATTAAATCGCTGCACACACACACATACACACACTGTGTGTTGCATGGCAGAACAAGCAAACAAACAGCACATTACGTATACGCAGCGTTCGGTCAGAAGAACAACAGTCGTGCGAGGGGCACAGCCGTTGACTTTAGACACTTGACTGTTGCAGGCTGCAGTTGCCAAACACCAGCCCCTACCCTCGACCCACCACTCCCTCCCTCCCTTCCTGCAGCCTTATTTTGAGGCTTAATTTTGATTTAAATGCTGGCAGACAGCTTGAAGTCCTTGTCCGCTGCGTGCTGTTGCAGAACAGGCATAAAATACAGGCTCCCTAAGGGGCCCATCTAGCATTGCTTAGTTTCTTTGGTATTTAATTTGAAATTTAAATTGCAGACAAACGGAATCGGGTTAATGAAAGGCCACTTTAATGCGCTATTCAGATCGAAGTAGAGGCTGCTCGATGAAGAGTCGTCTAGCTGTTATTTGCATTGGATTAAGGTAAGCATCTAAGCATATTTTACTAGGTAGAGGCGTCAGGACGATGACCACATAACAAAGCCGCAGCCAGAGCCGCATTGGACATCGTCCTGGTGCTGTATGCAGTGGTAGCTGCTTGCGTTCACTTGTGAATGCAAAAGTTGCAACTTGTAGCCTCAAAATAACCACAAAGTAAACACCAGAGTGGCAGCAGCAAAGTGCCAGAGTGGCTGCCGAGCGAAAAGGTATTTGAATAGCCAGCCAAAGACATGGACAAGGACATTGTAGCAGGCGATGCCATTGCCAGGAAGTGCGGACGAGTGAAACCAGACAAGTGTCGAGTAGTTGCAACTTCCCTGCCTGCCTGCTGCTCCTACTCCCCGCACAGTCGATGGCTGGCATGACAAAATAAATAAGTGCGTAATTTAATATTTAAGACTTTGTCAGTAATTATTTTAGCACAAGCGGCGAAACTTGTGCGCTACTCGTTGCCAAAGAGATGCCAAACGCCAAAGTTGGTAATAGAAAATGGAAATTGGGCAGTGGCGCCACAATACGTATAGTTTGCCCAGGTGGCAACGCTGGAAAGGGAAGAAAATGTGGAAGAAAAAGCAGTAAAAAGTATTCGATTTGGATGGGCGAGCGAACAAGACGAATTGAAATGAAGTAAAGAAAAATAATGAACTCCACTTTCAAATCAATTCTACCGCAAAGAATGTAGCATACTTTCTGGGGCAGGATTTCATTAACAGGGCTGACAAATTTGTTACCGTAATGTTACCTTAATTCTTGTTATGCACATCATTAACTCATCAAATTTAGGATGCATATTAAAAACCAGAAATTATAGCTAATTGTGCATCAAAATGTGTGTGCAGCTGCCTTTGCTTCTTACTTTAATTAAAATTATAAATTAGGCAACTGCTGGGCAAATGTATGGGGTATGTCTGTATGTGCACAGACTCATATTGCAAGGATTCGTGGTGCCTAAAAATGACCTACTTGCTGCACATTTATCTTCATTAAATGGTTAGAATTATGAGCTGCCTGCTTGGGCGCTTGATAGGGCGTATAAATTATAAACCAATTTACTAACTATCCAGGCGAAAATGTGCACAAAATGAACTACAACCAATTTGTAAAATACAACGAAATAACAGAATATGAGGAAACGTAACATTATAATGGCAGCATGCAGCCGAGAAAATGAATTATGCTAAAAATAGAAGTAATATGGGCAAAAACTTGGCGTATTCAAATGCTTGACAATGAAAAAGGAATGTTTTCATAGGCACACACATACATATGCACATACGTATACATTATGTGTACATATGCACATGTATGTGTACATTTGCCACCTGTGCGAGCCGCTCTCAAAATGTTCTCCTCTTATTTTTTATTTGGTATTTCATGTGCATATTTCAGGGCCTTGGCTTTTATGCTGGCCACACTCTTTTCTATTTTTTTAACTTTATTTTGAATATGCGCATAGTTTAAGTCTGTAATTATTCCAGCATTTAGTTTAGCATTTCACCACCAGCCCCCCTCAATTTCTCAGACTTGCTATGGAAACTGCATGCGTCGTTGATTCCTGTTCTGGCTTAGATCCTGCTCCTGGCCGTGCTGTGCCGTGCCTGGTCCGTCTGCTTGGCTGGCCAGGATGTGCTATGTGCTATGTGGTGGGTGTTGTGAGCGTGTTAAAGTGAATTTTAAATGATTTATTGCACGTCTAGCTGGGGGCAACTGATACTCGCACTTGCTACAAATTCTACAATTACAAGCATTCGCATTTCTTTTTTTTTTTGTTGCAGCCTCAACGCGTGTCTGGACCCGTGTGAATTTGCTAGCTGTCCTTACGCTCCTTTCCTTACCTTCCTTTGTCCTTGCATAGCAAACTCATTTAGCTCGTTGCGTGGGCTCATTAGAATATTAATTAGTATAACTACATTTACAACGCTTTTGAGCTCAAAAGCGGCTAATGAAGTTTGAGTGCAAATTCTGATAAAAAGTCGTATACTCTGAGTTGAGCACACACAGGCAACATGTATAAGTTCCCCGATTGAGACATCACAGTTTTGAGTCTGTTGAGCGTTGCGCTCAAGCTGCAGCCCAACTCGCACAACAACTCGCCTGAACCCTGTCAAACACAATCCACAAGGTTGCATCGAACAGGACATACAGCACAGGCGACGCAACATTTCGTATGCGAGTTCGATGGTCCCCTCAACAAGCCGCAACATCAAACCAAGCGCAACATGTCTCTGCCTTTTGTTGCAGGAGTCGCAGCACACTCGACGCTTTGCAGAACTGAGTGCCAAGGGGCGGATGAGTGATTTGCATTGAGCAACCTGCGCTAATTGAGCACTTTACGATGGCCAAATGTAATTTACGCACAGAAATTAATAATTATGCATAATTTAATAAATTAATAAACTCATTAAATGCCACATGCAACAATACAAAAATCGAGAAAAAATCGAATTAAACAAATTGCAAACGCAATCAAAAATCACATTAATCAGTGCATGCAAGCAACGGGGGGCGGGGGCAGGGGGCTAGGTAATATTTACAACAGCAACCCGTAGTAGGAGGCACTCCTAACAGGACACATAAAAAAGGAGCCGTGACCGAAGCATAAAAATAAATTGATATCACAACGAATTTGAATGTGCAATATGCGATGTCGCTGCCAGCCCCACTGACTGAATTACCGCCCCCACAACCCCCAACCAGCAACCCGCAACCCGCACTCCCGTCCCGACCACAGCAACCCCGAGCACCCCGCGGCCACTCTGCTCATCTATCATTGCTACTTTTTTTGCCATGAATTATTTTGGCTTGTCTGCATGTGAAATTTTTGGCCAAACAACAACTAACTATAAAAGCAGAGGGGACAGTGAAGGGGGGTGGAAAGGATAAGAGCGGGTGGAACTGCAACGCTGATGACGACGCCGAATGAATATGATGCATGAAATAACAATAATGAAATGACAACAAAAGCCAAGGATAACAAAAGGATAGCAGGCAGTATTGCAGGCTGGCAGGCAGGCAGTCACATGTCAGTTCGGCCAGTTGACCGACTTGGGCCAGACGGGGACGAGAGTCGAGCGGGGAGGAGTCCAACTCAAATCAAAATCAGAATCAAATGTGATTTTTGGTCACTTTGAAAATTGTTGATTAGTGACGCCTGAGTGCATCTAAATGAAATCGGGCGAATGCATTAAAGCGATTTCAAGTTGATTTCTGGCCCATCACTTGACACACATACACACCCACACAGACACACACAGACACACACAGACACACACACACACACACACACATATATTTAATATATATTATAAATGTAAATGTAGATTATGGACATGTAACGTTGCCTCAATATGTGGCATGTGCATGACAACAATCAATTGCGCCAATAACAAAATATAAAAAATAAAAAAATGAGAAATAATAATACAATATAAAATTGTGGCATGTAACCATAAGCTCAATGGGCAATTTAATTTAAACAATTAAAGGAAAATAAATTAAAAAATGCGGTTGAGTGGCGGTTACGACGAACAGCGACAAATTGCATGTATCAACTGCATTTACATATATACATATATTACATGTACATATGTATTAATTAGCTGGCATTGCCCGGCGTAGCACGGACAAGAACTTCATCTTCAAATTCGAATTGAAGCTTCAGGTTAACTGGAGCTTTGAGAAGGACTTAAGAGCTGATTTCAGGTAAATTAAGCAATATTCCATGGAGCTGAGATCGTTGAAACATGTGTAAAACTTGTTTTTCTAATAAATTTTAAAAATTACCCTTAGTTTTCCATTAATATTATACATCAGTAAGGGAAATTTGTGTTAAGACTGTTCTCCAGCAATCAGTCAGTCAGCACAAATCGTTTGTATATATAAACATATATACGCACATGCAATCAGGCATATGTATGTGTATGTATACCACCCACACTTATAGATTTCACGCCCATCTGTCGATTGCCATTAATTCAAGCATATTAATTCGAATTTACATGCGCATTTTGTGTGCGCACTTTTGGTTTTCATAACATGCACATTACAGGCCACTGGCCACGCCCTAAACTTATTGTTAATCAACTACGATGGCTACTACGAAATTGCGTACTCAATTTAAGCAGATTATGAGTCCACATCCCGTTGTATGCACATGTTATATACAAACACACTCCTTCATAATAATAGCCTTAGCCAACTAGAGAAGAGAGAGGAAGAGAGGAGCTGCCAAGGTTTTGTCTGCCGCCTGTTGACCAATTTCAAGTTGCTTGTGCACGTTTTTGGTATCAATTATCAACGGGCTCTGGCATTGGGGTATCCTTGTTGTTAGTTGTTGCCTCTGTGTGCGTTTAGTTAGCTTGCTGCAGTTGGCATCTACAAATATGCATACTTATTAGTTTATACAGAAGACCATTTCAATGCAGTGCCCCTCTATCATACAAATCTGCTGTTTCGTTAGTTTAGAGTTTGTAATTCATTTGCTTATATTATATTTGATAGTCTTGAAAATCGCAGAAAAGGGCGACCTATTGTAGACCATCTAAATAGTCATTAGTACTAGACTTCCTTTAATTCTTGAGAATCGCAGAAAATGGCGACCTGTCTCTTTCTCTCTCTCTCTCTCTCTCTGTCTGCCTCTCTCTCTCACTCTCTCTCACACACACACACTAAACTGGACCTCCATAATAAGCTATTGATATTCACAAAATATACCTCCAAAATGTTAAATTGTAGTAAGGTCCCTTGAATTCTTGAGAATCGCAGAGAAGGGCGATCAAAATTATAAAACTGTTTTGTATGAAAAACTTTGTTGTTTATAGAGATATTCTCACCAAAATCATCCAAACCGAGTCTCTAAAGAGTTTATACAATCTGACCAAATTTGATCAAAATCGGGTCACTATATCACATAGCTTCCATAGGAACGATCGGGTGAAAATTGCAGTCTGACCAAATTTGGTCAAAATCGAAAAATAAAATATATAAAAAATATAAAAAAAAAACAAAATAAAATAAAAATAAAAAAACAATATAAAAAAATATATCTAAAAAAAAATATATAAAAAAATATATATAAAAAAAAAATATATAAAAAAAAATATATAAAAAAAAATATATAAAAAAAATTTTTTAAAAAAAACAAATAAAAAAATACCTTCAAAATGATAAATTGCAGTGGGGTCCCTTGAATTCTTGAGAATCGCAGAGAAGGGCGATCAAAATTATAAAACTGTGTTGTATGAAAAACTTTGTTGTTTATAGAGATATCCTCACCAAACTTTCCCAACCCGAGTCTCTTAGGACTTTATACAATCTGACCAAATTTGATAAAAATTGGGTCACTATATCATACAGCTGCCATAGAAACGATCGTGTGAAAATTGCAATCTGACCAAATTTGGTTAAAATCGAAAAATAAATTAAATAAAAAATATATTTAAAAACAAAATAAAATAAAAATAAAAAAACAATATTAAAAAAAATACATCTAAAAAAAAATATAAAAATATATAAAAAAATATAAAACAATATTAAAAAAATATAAAAAAAAACAAAAAAAAATACCTTCAAAATGATAAATTGCAGTGGGGTCCCTTGAATTCTTGAGAATCGCAGAGAAGGGCGATCAAAATTATAAAACTGTTTTGTATGAAAAACTTTGTTGTTTACAGAGATATCCTCACCAAACTTTCCCAAACCGAGTCTCTTAGGAGTTTATACAATCTGACCAAATTTGATAAAAATCGGGTCACTATATCATATAGCTTCCATAGGAACGATCGGGTGAAAAATGCAATCTGACCAAATTTGGTCAAAATCGAAAAATAAAATAAATAAATATAAATATAAAAAAATACAAAAAAAACAATATAATAAAAAAATATATAAAAAAAAATATATAAAAAAATATATAAAAAAATATATAAAAAAAAATATATAAAAAAATAAAAAAAAATATAAAAAAAATATAAAAAAAAATATAAAAAAAAATATAAAAAAAATATTTAAAAATATATATAAAAAAAAAACAAAAAAATACCTTCAAAATGATAAATTGTAGTGGGGTCCCTTGAATTCTTGAGAATCGCAGAGAAGGGCGATCAAAATTATAAAACTGTTTTGTATGAAAAACTTTGTTGTTTATAGAGATAT
>JBAMCL010000019.1:57500-130000 GCA_037075165.1 Hirtodrosophila histrioides
CAAACCGAGTCTCTTAGGAGTTTATACAATCTGACCAAATTTGATCAAAATCGGGTCACTATATCATATAGCTTCCATAGGAACGATCGGGTGAAAATTGCAATCTGACCAAATTTGGTCAAAATCGAAAAATAAAATAAAGATAAAAAATATAAAAAAAAATACAAAAAAACAATATAATAAAAAAATATAAAAAAAAAAAAAAACAAAAAAAAATACCTTCAAAATGATAAATTGTAGTGGGGTCCCTTGAATTCTTGAGAATCGCAGAGAAGGGCGATCAAAATTATAAAACTGTTTTGTATGAAAAACTTTGTTGTTTATAGAGATATCCTCACCAAACTTTCCCAAACCGAGTCTCTTAGGAGTTTATACAATCTGACCAAATTTGATCAAAATCGGGTCACTATATCATATAGCTGCCATAGGAACGATCGGGTGAAAAATGCAATCTGACCAAATTTGGTCAAAATCGAAATATAAAATAAATAAAAATAAATATAAAAAAATACAAAAAAAAACAATATAATAAAAAAAATATATAAAAAAAATATTTAAAAAAATATTTAAAAAAAATATTAAAAAAATATTAAAAAAACAAAAAAAAACAAATAAAAAAATACCTTCAAAATGATAAATTGCAGTGGGGTCCCTTGAATTCTTGAGAATCGCAGAGAAGGGCGATCAAAATTATAAAACTGTGTTGTATGAAGAACTTTGTTGTTTATAGAGATATCCTCACCAAACTTTCCCAAACCGAGTCTCTTAGGAGTTTATACAATCTGACCAAATTTGATAAAAATCGGGTCACTATATCATATAGCTTCCATAGGAACGATCGGGTGAAAATTGCAATCTGACCAAATTTGGTCAAAATCGAAATATAAAATAAATAATAATAAATATAAAAGAATACAAAAAGAACAATATTATAAAAAAATATATAAAAAATTATATAAAAAAAAAATAATTAAAAAAAATATTAAAAAAAAAATATTAAAAATAAAAAAAAAAATTACCTTCAAAATGATAAATTGCAGTGGGGTCCCTTGAATTCTTGAGAATCGCAGAGAAGGGCGATCAAAATTATAAAACTGTGTTGTATGAAGAACTTTGTTGTTTATAGAGATATCCTCACCAAACTTTTCCAAACCGAGTCTCTTAGGAGTTTATACAATCTGACCAAATTTGATAAAATCGGGTCACTATATCATATAGCTTCCATAGGAACGATCGGGTGAAAATTGCAATCTGACCAAATTTGGTCAAAATCGAAAAATAAAATATATAAAAAATATATAAAAAACAAAATAAAATAAAAAACAAAATAAAATAAAAAAACACAATACAAAAAAAATATATCTAAAAAAATATAAAAAAAACCTTAAAAAAACAAATAAAAAAATACCTTCAAAATGATAAATTGCAGTGGGGTCCCTTGAATTCTTGAGAATCGCAGAGAAGGGCGATCAAAATTATAAAACTGTTTTGTATGAAAAACTTTGTTGTTTATAGAGATATCCTCACCAAACTTTTCCAAACCGAGTCTCTTAAGAGTTTATACAATATGACCAAATTTGATAAAAATCGGGTCACTATATCATATAGCTTCCATAGGAACGATCGGGTGAAAATTGCAATCTGACCAAATTTGGTCATAATCAAAATATAAAATAAATAAAAATAAATATAAAAAAATACAAAAAAAAAACAATATAATAAAAAAAATATATATAAAAAAATTACACTGGCATCCGAGCCAAACTTTAATTTCCGTTAGCCATGCTCCAATATTTTTGACCCTGACTGTTTGCCGCGAAGGTAGCCGCCGGCTCGGCTCATTGTTTTTTGTTGTGAACGATTTTAAGATTCAAATGACTCCAATGAACTATTAGATTTGGTTCATTCACCATGAAGAATTAGTTCAATCGAACAAGGTCTGCACTGCACAGCTGTTTTTCAAATGTGTTTTTGTTATTCAATACAAAAAAATAGCGAAAAGCAGGAAAAAGGCATAAAAACTAGTGATTTTTAATTAAAAGATACATAAGATGCTTACAATACGCGCCGCATTGCCTTGCGGCAAGCAATTTGCCGCTATCATGGCAAACACAGCGCGCCACGTGCGTCTCCAGTCCAACTGCGGATCTTCTGCCTGGACACGAACGGTGTTTCAGCCACAGTTACAACATAAAAACCAACAACACAGATGGTTGGCAACGCAGTCCGCGGATAAGGAGTCGGAAGCCGGCAATCTGAAACGCATCTATTACGGAACTCTTGCGCCGCGCATGAAAATCGTTAAGTTATTTTCGCTAACCACCAGCTTGGCCGGCTTGGCGGCACAGCCAATATTACTGGAGCAGGGCATGAAAATCGGTGGCACCGGCATGGCCGTTTTTCTGTGCACAGTCGGTGGTTTCTTTACTTTCGTTACACCTCTCCTGTTGCACTTCATAACTAAGAAATACGTCACCGAAGTGCATTACAATCATGCCACGGACGAGTACACCGCCACAACGATATCCCTCCTGCTGCTGAAAATCAAAGTAAGTGTAATAATACAACTTACAAGCCACATTATACCCTTGCAGAGCTCAAAAATTAGTTATATTTAAAACTCAGCAATTGTTAGTTTTGTTACATGTAGTTTGGTAAAATTTGATCCTCTGCAAGAGTATTTTTTCTATATTATATTTTCATATTTGAATTAATCTTTTTATAGACGAAGTTCCGACCCAGCGATGTCACCGTACCTGAGGTTCCTGGCATGTTTACCTCGTTTCTGGTGAACAAACGTCCACTCTTCGTTGACCCAGCCCTATTTGATGATCCCGAGCATTATGTGCGCATTATGGGATATGATAAACCCATAGATTTTAAAATGAATTTGAATGCTGAAACGGAGCAAACAAAAAAGAAACAGCAATAAACTATATTTCAACAGTTTAGAACAGATTTTTCACATTTCAGGCTTAATTATATAAATAACCAAATAATATGTTAGGTAAATGAAATAATTGAAGAAATTCCAGGCACTTTCAATTTTCCACTTCGTTATATTACTTATGTCTAAGATGTAGATAGTCCGTTACTTTATTTGGAATAGGAGGCGCAAGTCTTCTGAGCGTATTTTATCGAGCTCACGACACTTATCCAGTCGGTGGAGAATACAGCATAGGGTCTTCTCATATTCATTTCGTTGATCTTCTCCTAGGCTGTCCAAAGTATTTAGCTTCGGCACTAAGTAATATGGTAAAAATCCGCTGCGTAGGCCCATTACCAAACAGTCGATCATCTGTGTGCGAGATGTATTAAAGGGATCGTTTCAGCACACATAAATAAATACTTACATGGATGAGAATATGTCCTGGCGACTTTTTAAGACAACGCTCCTTTGCATTCGCAGCGTTCAAGTGTAGGCTCATAATCATGTAGTTGGCAAGACTTGGCATATTGTTGACGTTACGCAATGTCATCATAAGGGCAACAGACTGGCTTAAATAGCACTTTCTTTGCAACTCGTTACCGCTCCAAGGAGGGGTGCACATTAAAAATGATCTAGGATCATTCTTAACAGAATTATTCGCATATTTGCGAGGCACAGCGTACCAGGTTGTGTTTGTAACTTGATTACGCATTAAAGTTGGCATTAGCTCACGCCAGTTCTTAGACGGAAACTCAAAAACCGGCATGAAATCAAAGGATATCATGCGTCCGCGATCGCGTTGACAAGTAGCCAATATAGTATGAGCCAAGCCGCAACCGTGAGCAGTGTACTTTAGTTCATAGGTGCGGTCGCCACAAATCACATTCTTCAGTTCGGAGATTACGGTGCTTATAGTATTGCGGTACCAAGAGAACAGTTTCTCAGAATTAATGTACGTGTCGCCGTCAGTGCTATAATCAACAAGATGAAGCGGCACGCCGTCGCCGCTAACATGCAATAAGATAGAACTGAGTTGGTCCTGCACAAAGATTGGTTCCACCATGCATGGCAATGCTATTTTCAGCAACATATTACATTCGAATTGATACTTTGACAGACAATTCTCCCGAATGCTGCCCATCATGCGCAGTTCTGCGAAAGCACTTGCAAAAGTTGGGTCTTTAAGGAAAATACCCGAAAAGAGTAGTGATTCTATGATTTTAGTGTCTTCCTTGAGTGAATCAGATGTGAGAGATATATGTTTTAAGGCATATTCAATGCCCTCATCAAAAGTATAGATTTTCGAACTCATTTTAGAGTTTTTATTGTTGGGAAGTCCAATTTCGATTGATCTAGCTACTAATGGCGGGCAATGACTTAACGACAAATCAAACTGAACGAAGCAACTCTTAACAATTCGCAGAACGTTATTAAAAGTGAGCCCCTACGTTTTTTGACTGCAATTAGTCCGTATTTAGCCGATGGTTTTAGCTTTTATAAATAACAGATTTATTAAAAAGCTGCTTTAGATCGGCGGCTAGTTTGAAGTTCGAATTGGAACTGATAACAGAGCCAACAGAGAACAACAGTAAGAGTTGAGTTGAAACTTATCGCTATCGATTTTTGTTAGGTAAAAACCAGTGTGCCCACCAGCGTCTAAAACGTTATTACAATAAATAATACCAAAATACTTACGAATACCTACAACCCGCTTAGGATTTGGTCACGCTGTATTGAACATACAAAGTTTGTCCAGACGCAATTATTTAACGTTTTAACCGAAATTACCGCGAGTTTTTGGTACGCAAGTCGAGTGCGTACAAAGTATTTATCAAAATACATGCTCGTTGACAAAATGGTAGTGTCGGAGAACGAAAAGGTAAGAACAAATATGAAATATAAGCCGCATGGTTTCAGCCGTGGCAGGGTCGTCGATAAACAGGGCTGTTGCACAAGAGGAGAGGTGGCAAGCGGCGAGTAGAGGAGGGCAACCAGAGTAGTATATCAGTGCAGCTGGCGTGGCACGTCATCGCTAGATTTTTCATTTTCCATTTGCCTTTTTTAATCAGTTTAAAATACATGCGCACTTGCATATTTGTTGATTGCAATTAACGTAATAAAGTGAAGTTAATTGTTACCTGCACGCTGTCGTCTACGTAAATTTTTCTCGCATTGCCTTACGAAGTCAAGTCGCTCTCCTCTCTATTCGCATATACTGTCGATTTTCGATTGCTCTTTAAAAACACGCTGCGCGTTTGCCTCTGTCGCTGTCATTCTTTTTGTCGCTTGCTGGAATTCGCGGAGACGGAGAGACGGACAGCTCCCACGGCACACATACACCCAAAACGCGTTTACCTATGTATGTGTGCATACCTTTTAAATATAATATATGCATGTGTGGTGTGTATGTAAGTATGTGTGCAGCATAAAAAGTAGGTGAAGCGGAGGGAAAAATAAGTAAATTACTGCAATGAGCAACAAAGCCTCAGCAGTCAGCAGAGAAACAACAGTTAACTTTTTTTTGCCATGGCGACTGCGACGCCGCTGCCTGCCGACTTTCATTGCAGCTAACGACAGATGAACAGTTTTAGATGAGTTCAGTTCGTTGGCTTTCAGTAATTCACGTTACTTATTGAAACTCGCACGCGAAATTTTAACGAAGTGATTTCATTTCTTTTGTTTTTTTTTTGTCCTCAAAAGTTTGAACAGAAAATCAAGATCTAGGCAAACAGTGTGTTTTTAGATGAAATGTGTGTGTTGTGTGTGTAGTCGTAAATTTTAGCGTGCAAACATCACATTCATTTCGAAATTTGTTGCTCAATTTCCAGCACCGAAAAAATACTTATTTCGTGTCTTATTTAACATTATATTCAAATTGTGCACAAATCGAAAGAAAGAGAGAGACCAACCCGGCCGCGAATTGCACATAACGTGTTTAACAAGTTTTCTTTTTGTAAAACACACACATATACATACATAAGTGAAAGAAGACGAAAAATAAGTGAGTCAATCTCCAGAATCCACAGAATCTATTCGTCAGCATCAGGCGCTAAACAAGGAGAGTCAAAAATCAAAAAATACTGCAGGCAATAATTGTACCCGGTCCGTATACATACATACAAAAGAAAAGCTTCACGCACGCATACACATACTAGCATACTTACATACATACACACAACAACGACCAACGATCGCGTCAAGTGTATATAAACGTCTGTTCGTTTCTCCGTCTCTCGCGCGCGCGCCCACTCGCGACTACAACGTGAAAGCTCTCAATCTCTCTCCCATCAGCAGTAATAACGAAAACTCTCATTCGGCCTCAACATGCAGAGCGACTTTCACAGAATGAAGAACTTTGCCAATCCCAAGTCCATGTTCAAAGTAAACGTCAATCATTCAATTTCCCAATTCAATGTTAACTAATTATACCATTTTCTTTTATGTACCCCACAGAGCAGCGCTCCCGCTGCCTCTGCTGGCACCGATCAGGTGAACGCCACTGAAAACACAGTCGCACCGGGACGCCCGGAGCCCACTCCAAATGCTGTCGTTGCTGCCCCTGCAGTGGTTGCCAACAAGGAGGAGCCAGCGGCCGCCAACGAGCAGCAGTCCGATGATGCTGCTGTCCGCACAGAGCATTTGTTTAAACACCCGCTGCAGAACACATGGACCCTCTGGTATCTAGAGAACGATCGCACCAAATCCTGGGAGGATATGCAAAATGAAATTACCAGTTTCGACACAGTCGAGGACTTCTGGAGCCTATATAATCACATTAAGCCGCCATCTGAGATCAAATTGGGCAGTGATTACTCGCTTTTCAAGAAGGGCATACGGTATGTTTAGCGTTATATACTTTATGTGTACCTTATATGCTAACCAATTGTTTAAAAAGCCCCATGTGGGAAGATGCTGCCAATAAGCAAGGTGGTCGCTGGGTGATCACATTAAACAAAAGCTCCAAGAACGATTTGGACAACTTGTGGCTTGATGTGGTAAGTTTTCCCTTCTCGACAGGAATGCAGCCCGTAGTTTATGCTAGAGATGGGATCAGGATAGAAACTAATTATTTAGAAGAAAAAACAGAAAATTTACTTAAACTGAGACTAAGAAACTTGCCACGATTCCGAAGAAGTTTTCAAGACTTCAAATCCCAGCCCGATTCCATCTCGTTTTTAATTTACGGGCTTATGGAGAGATAGCTCCACCGCGATTATTCTTTGATACATTGTTAAAACATTCACATAACCTTTACAGCTACTATGCTTGATTGGCGAGGCTTTCGATCATTCCGATCAGATTTGCGGCGCTGTCGTCAATATTCGCGGCAAGAGCAACAAGATATGTAAGTAATCTGCAATTGAAGCTACTTTTATTAGATATATACTATTTGAAATCTCATGCGTACCTTTTAATTTCCTGTAGCTATCTGGACCGCTAATGGCAACAACGAGGAAGCCGCTCTGGAAATTGGACACAAGCTGCGCGATGCTCTGCGTCTGGGACGCCAAAACTTGTTGCAATATCAACTGCACAAGGACACCATGGTCAAGCAGGGCTCCAGTGTCAAATCGATCTACACTTTGTAAATTTTGCCGAGCAACTAACTGCTCGCAAAATATCGCAACAGTTTTAACTACAATGTGTTGCGTTTCTTACTGGTTAAAGCCATTTCAAATCGCAATACTGTAATCAGAAACCCCCAATAAGCGATAAAAAAAACCCCCCTTGTTATCAAAAAACGGTATACATTATAAAATGGTCTGCCCTTTGTAGTCACGTGTCATGGAATATGCAAAAAATATATACAAACTAAGGTTAATACGCTGCTTTTGTTTATTTATATGGTTACTTAAATAAATATGCTTATAGCGGTTAAATGGTTTTGTGTTTGAGCTGCGTACATGCAACATGTACAAGTCTTCTGGAATCACGTTTGCCACGCCTAGTGTGACATTATTTGCTCCACCCTGCGTCGCAAATCCTTTCGGCCGCAGTCGGAAAGTCCTCGGCACAACAGCAATAGCAACTGCCTCGGATCGTTGCATTCATCCTCCTCGAATAGCTGCAGCAGGCGCAGTATACGCGACTTTAAGTCTTGCGGGTAACGCATCTCAATCTCATCCATGTCGCCCTCGCCAATGCCCAGCTTGCGGCCAAGTTCACGCCAGGAGCGACCTAATTCCTGGGATATTTTCTTATAAACGGCCGCACGCTTGGCATCCGTAAATGCGGCCACAGTCACGTAGTTCTGGGCAACAATCGGCTGTCGCTGGCGCTGTGTACTTATGTGCAACTGCTGTTGCAGCTCCTCGGCCAGCCGTTCTCCTTGATAATAATTAGTGGGTGCTCTGGAAACTTCCACGCATTGGTAATTTTCCAAAGCTTCCTGCAGATGCACATTGTTAATGCCAAGCGCTCGAAAAGGCTCAACATTTTCCTCGTTAATGTGATCGCTGCGCTCCAAGCAATCTATAAGGTCTTGAATTGTGTTTATCTGATCACTTTTCCGCGTAGATCCAATTTCATTGGAAAATGTTTCCTTTAGCTCATCCAAGTCAGCGCTGCTGGCACCTTCGAGGGCCATTTTCTTCAGCATATCGTAGCCCCAGTGAGTTCCCAGCGCCATGGCACAGTTAAAAAGACAATAACAAAATTAAAAATAATTAAAAAATCGGATAAAATCCGGATGCAGTTTCTTGTAAATGTTTATATAGTCCGATTATTGCCCCACTATGAATTTATATGAGTATCGATGTTTAGGGTGACCCAATTGTAAATCCTTGCAAAAATGCTATGATTTGGTATTTAAAAACATCGATATCCACATTGTCGCGATAGTGGATAAGGGCGATTTTCTAAAAAACTGTCGGCGAAAACGGACATATATTATTAATGATCAAATACATTTGTAAAACACATAATATTATTTGTATTAATTAAGTATTACAAATGAAATGGTGCAGATGGTTGAGCTCCTTTGGTAATTGTCTGTGAATGTCAGTTTATTTGAAATATTCAAAATACCGATTTCGATAAGTTCGTGTCATCAGAATAACTGCACTAAATATCGAAGCATATTTTTTATAATATCGATGTATTTACAGTATTCAGATACGCAGCCACACTGCAATTTGTCGCAGTTCGTTCGTGCAAAGTGCGTCCGTCGGTCGGTGTATTTGTTGCAGGTCGCAAAATGTCTTTGTTTTATATGTAGCTTAAACAGATTGCTTATGATAAATATAAATAAATATGTGCAATTACGCGGATAGCATGCCTTCTACATTAGGGCTCGTTTTATTGCGCCGCAAAAAACCAACATATATAAAAATACAACTTGAAACAATTCTTTGTGCATCAGCAAATATTTAAAATTAGACACGCACAAACACAAATACACATACACATACACACATAGTATACAATCGCATCTAGTACACGAATTCGCAGATATTGCAGAAGTTCATTTGCCTCAAAAGCCGTACGTCAAAGTGCAATAGATATTTTATATAAATGTTGAAAAAAATCGAAGCAGGCATCGGCAAAACAATCAACGTGAAGTCAACGAACGAGCAGTGTGAGAAAATCATCAATCAGAGCACTTGCTATAAATAAAGCAGCAGCCGAAGCGCACAGCATCTGTTTACCATTTCAAAATAAACAAATGCACCAATTGAATATAACAACAACAACAACAAGCCCATAACAAAAGGCCAAAACGTAGTATATCGAGGAAGACAAAGAGATCATCGGCCAGGAGGCCCTTTTGCTAAGGGGTAACTGCCTGCGGTCAGCAGCAACATAAAACGCAATAAAAGCGAAAAGAGAGAACGAAAGGAAAAAAACCAAATAACAAAACGTAAGGATTGCTACGTAAGAGTGACCAGATTTCCCAAACGCATCCTTTTGAATGCAACAACAACAACAGTAAGAAGAATGTCGTGCGATAACGGAAAAACAACATCATCAGATATCGAGCATGTGGATTGGAGCACCGGGGGCTCCGGCCAGCACTACGCAAATGTCAGGTAAGCTACAGCCCAAGCGGCCTTCAAATAACTACAAATTCTATTACTTCGCCCCGCCCCTGCCCCTGCCGTGCGCCCTTGATGTGGCCAATGTCGCAGTTTTTTTTATAGCATGCCACCACTGTAAACTGTTAACATTTTGCGGTACAACAAAAGCGTATAATTTATTCAGTGCCTAAAAGAGCAATTAAAAAATATAACTGCAAAATTGAAGTATAATAGCAGCAATAAATGGCTGCATGGAGTTTTAGATGGAATGAAATAAAAATGTTTCAGACTCTATAATGATTTCCCTTTTATTCTGTGCCTTTCTTTAATATACTTTTTTCATATATACTTTATTTAACAATCATATCAACTACTAGCAAACTTCTTCCCTCCTTTGGTCGAAGATTTCCCCCACTCTATGTCCCACTCTATAACTATATTCTTACGTTTATCCTTACCCATTCCTAGATTCTTCTTTCCCTAATGTTATCTCTAACCATCCAAGCTCTGAGTTGGGCCAAAGCTTGCTGAACTGGCTACTAAAACTCCCCCCCACCGGGTGGGAGATTTCATTTCTATTCCTATTTCTATTATTTTCTTTAGCTTTATGCCTTAAATTACCCTTTCGTAGATTCTTCTTTCCCTAATGTTATCTCTAACCAACCAAACTCTGAGTTGGGCCAAAGCTTGCTGTACTGGCTACTAAAACTCCCCCCCACCGGGTGGGAGATTTCATTTCTATTTCAATTCTTTTCTTTAGTTTTTAACCTTACATTCTTTAAATTTGTTTCCTTATAAATAACTCTTTACTATCTTGCTATATCTTGCTATAATAACGCCCCTGAATAGGGGCATAGCTAGCCGGACTGGCAAATATTCGTTAGTCGTTATTAGATTCAATTGTACTTTCGTGTAGACTTTTATCCATATATCTATGTATTATACTATATTTTTTGATTCGAGTAAGCATTGTTTTGCCTTCGTAAATATATAAATAAATTAGAGGTCTGATTAAATAGATAACATTCTTTGTCCTGACTGACTGACGCACAGCACAAACTATGCGAACTTGGAGTCTGAACTTTCAAGGTAGTTTTATTCATAATAAAGTTGCTGAGCGAAAAACACAATGCAATACAATAATAAACATTGAGAGGTCACGGAACAAGCAGATATAGCGTAGCTATATAATAATACAGCTCGAGCTGTGATACTAAAATGTTTTATTTTGGGAATTGTTTAATGTAACTCTTTGGCTTTAAATTAAAGGTTCAAAACTGCTCACAAAACAAACAGAACAGACTTCAACAATCTTTAAAATGACTGGGAAAAGTAACTATTCTCAAATGTAAGAAACAAATTCAACATAAGATGGTGAAAGAAATGATTTTGACGGACAACGCCGGCTAAACCTTTCTGTCTGGTCAAACATTTCTCGGGGGGCAGTCACAATGAATGTTTGAATGAATCAGTTAGTTTCAATCCGGGAATTCCTACAAAGTTCTATTCAAATGTAAACGATTATCAATACAGTTCAAACGATATTAAAACAGAAGCCGCTCTTCAATGGATCAATAAAAGTCTATAATCTAGACTTATTAATATAGTCATCTGTTAGATGTAATTGATATCTATTGCAATAGATGAATATTGAAAACCGGTAGATAAGTGCGAGTATTATAAATAAGTGAATTAATAATATACTCATACTAGCATTTATAATTTGCATTCAGTGTGAGGCGGTCGCTTTATCAACGAGCGCTTCAATTGAAATGCAAATTCTCGGATTTATATACATATATGTACATATACGGTCAGGTGTCAAGTAACTGACACTAGACGTCTAATTACTTTGATTTATTATATTCAACTCCCAGCATTAAGTCCGCCATTCATGTGCATCTGTGTTTTCCATTATTCATTCAGGTATACTACAGTTTGCCAGCCTTAATTATATGGTGTCATTATAATTTATATACTAAGATTTGCGAGAGCGTCTGCTTATCAGGCAATCCCACAATCTATCCGGCAGTGTTGAAATCTTTCACCTGTCCAAGAGCTGTTGATATTAAATATTTACCCTGTTGGTTATATATTTGCCAAGCAGGAGGCGGCTTTGTCAATTTGTTTAAATATTTCCACAGAGTTTAATGAAATTGCTAAACGAAGCGTAGAATATAATATATATGAACTGATAATGTTAATGACATTTACCTAACATATTCTCCATACTATATACGTAAGAGTCTTAACACCCGATTGGTAATCACTTGAAAGTCGTCGAGAACAGCTGCCATACATTAAGATTTATTTGTTAAATGTGTTTACTTGAGAAACTCGCACTCTTTCCCTAGATAAAGAAATGCATTAATTGCTAATTTCTTCAAACTGTTGAGAATCCGTAAACTCTACAAGTTTGTACACGCAAATCTGGTTTCATTTCAACCAAAGCTATATAATTAATCTTAAAATAGTAAGTGCTTACTTTTTTACTTCTCAAAAGCACATTTTCTCAGTACATTTTCGTTTCAGGTTGGGAATACACCCAAAAGTATACATTTACTATGTACATAAGTACATATATACATATATATATATAGTACTTACGTATATCGGCGCCTGACTTTTTGCCAGCTGAAAAACCCCAAACCAGTTGGCTTAAAAATAAGTTCAACAACAAAATAATAATAAAAATAACGCGCAAAATGTATTTTCAAAAACGAGCAAGCAAAACAAAGCACAGTTAAAGCCAGAATGAAAAGCTATACACCTATAGTTGTAGTTTAAATACCCTTCCATACATTATGATATACTATATATAAACGTTTTCCAAACTTTTTTATCCGCAACTCGATATGAGCTTTACAACTTGTTCGCAAACCAACTAATGAAATAATACCGAAAGTGCCCATTTCGAGGGCTATATATCTTATGGAATTGAGTCTGCCCTTATGCCATTATTTTTTACGGCGTTGCTCAACTTCTAGTATTGTAGTTTTTAGTTTATCTGATGTAAAAATGTACTATTTATAACATAATGTTTTTCCTTTTTACGGTACAGGGTCGCGACCCACACTTTGAGAAACGCTGCTATGTAAGATTCGCTATTCGGATCTTTAAAACTCTTGGCGGAACCCGGAAATTCATGATAATACATGTTTTTTATATACAGAACTGTTTATATTATGTTCCCGAAGGGAAAATAGTATATTGGGCTTGCGAAATGTCCGTCTGTCCGTATGAACGCAATTTGGTACACATGTTGGTGTATATCCTCCATTTATAAAGTGTCAAGATCTTTCTGAACCCACAAATAACCAAATTATATAGGACTGGGAACATAGTATTCTGCAGTCGGGTGCGTCCGACTCCAACGTTCTTACTTGTCTTATATATAATTTCAATCAAATCAATTGAACTTAAATTAGTTTAACTCGAAAAAGAGGCAACTGTACCTGCAAAAAGATACATAGTTCTGATCTGTCTATCGTGACAGATAATGCCCTTTGAAGGGGTATAAAAAGCAAAGCTGAAAACAGTACTGAATGGTATAAGTATGTGTAGAATGTTAGACACACATTAGTTTTCATGATCTAATGTATCTTTTGGGGTTGAGCAAACGTGCTAATTCAGTGGTAATTAAATGTGAGCGAGAATTTTGAGCGATTCCGTTGAGAGACAACATTCATCAGCGCAAAACTGGACAGTGGATATGAAGTAATTTCGAATTGATTAATTCGTTTTCAGTCTCGCAACACATTGCGTATACGTTACGCATGCTGTGTCTCAAATTGCTTGGGAGGAGGGGGGTGAATGGCTGGCTCCCCCGGCACTTTCGATTGCACATTAGCTATTGAGAAGGGGGAGCTATTAATTACCCTGGTCCCATGTCTTGCCCCCCCGCACCCGCTATATTGCAATAGAAGTACTTACAAATGATTGAATTGATTGCTTGATGGCGGCACTGACTGATTACACGCAATACATAAGCACTCATAATGTCCATTTGGATGTATCTCTGTGTGTGTATTAAATATGTATTGCATTATGTACGAGTATTGGGGCGACTCTCAAAGCGGCAGCGGAAGCGCTGCCAACTCAGCAAGGGCAAAGCCAACAACAATAAAAACTGTTCTGCAGTTGCAAACGGAAACTGGAAACCCACACAAAAGAGAACGAAAGTTGTTTTTGTGTTTTTTGGTAGCTCTGTTGTATTTTTGCACCTGTCCCAAAGTGGAAATGCGATAGTCTTGTGCATGTGTGTGTGTGTGTGTGTGTGTGTGTGTTCATATACAATTATTAATTACATATGCATACTTATTTTTAAAAGTCGTAAGCCGCGTTTCATCTGCTGTAGATGTGTGTGTGTGTGCATTGTATATGTATTAGTGCACGTTTTGCTGAAAAGCTCTGCACGTTCCCTAACATTATATTACGCTGTGCTTTTTGAGCTTACGTGGCTACGTTGTCCGTATTCGTGTGCTGTGTACGTGAGCTAAAGTTTAAGTTAACAAAAGCGCTTGTCTGCTCAGCACAATGGATGTTTGAAAGTTGTATATGATATGGTTAAACATTCCAGCTGGTTTTTTATTAACATAGCCCTTAAACAGAAATGGCCTCTTATCAAAACTAATCAAACTAATATTAAATATTATCGACAGTACAGCAAGTTGAAAAGAAAATGAACTAGAAAGAACGGCTATCTTCGGTGTGCCGAAGCTATATACCCTAGCAGGAATTAATTTTATACAAAACTTAATTTTGTATGTAATTATAGAAACTATTTGATGTATAATATAACTCTCACTAAGTTTGAGAGTGAAATGATTTGTAGTGGATGAAATAGTATGTATACAGTTATAAAGTGGTTCGATTTTGATAGAGTTTTTGTCAGATTGTATAAACTTTCTAGAGACTCTGTTTGGGAAAGTTTGGTAAGGATACATCTATAAACAAAATAGTTTTTCATACAAAAACATAGTTGTTGACCGGTCATTGCTATGGCAGCTATATGTTATAGTGGTCCGATCCGGCCGGTTCTGACATATGTACTGCCTGCAGCAAAAAGAAGGGTCTGTGCCAAGTTTCATTACGATAGCTCGAAAACTGAGAGACTAGTTCGCATAGAAACAGACGGACAGACGGACATCGCTATATCGACTATCGGCTATTCATGCTGATTCAGAATATATATACTTTGTTGGGTCGGAAACGTCTCCTTCAGTCCATTATCATACCCAATTATAATACCCTCTGCTAGGGTATAAAAATGTTGTTTTCAGAACTTAAATTTCAATACCAAGTTAAACTAGACGACACTTCTGGAGCAAAAGGACATTCCTTATAAAAATCTGCTCAGTTTTGACAAAGTTATAAAAGTAAAATGTACAAAGATAATTTCCCATGAATATTGTATCAATTGTTGTTGTCCACAATCGTTAGTTATAGTGAAGTTAGTCTGTATTATTGTTATTATTTACAATAGAGCTTATCTTATCGGCGCGATAAGGTTAGCCATAAAATAAAACGTCAATTTCGAATAAAGCTTTGGTAAAATACTAAGAAGTATCGATAAAACTAACTACTGACTACAAAACTTGTTGTATTATAATAAAGTACAGCATAATCAATTAAAATCATAGTATTTAAAGGAATCAATACATCAATATATTAAGCTTACAGAATACAACCCTTCTTAAGATTTCAATCTTATTCATCTGTCAAATCCATAAAGTTGACAATCTCTTAAGAAGTATCGATAAAAGCTAACTACTGACTATAAAACTTGTTGTATTATAATAAAGTACAGCATAGTCAAGTATAATCATAGTATTTAAAGGAATACATATATTAAGCTTACAGAATACATCCCTTTCTTTGGATTTCAATCTTATTCATCTGTCAAATCGATAAAGTTGACAATCTCTTATAATTTAACTGCGTAGAGATGCGAAACACAAATTGTTCCTTTGTGCTTTTGTGATGGGGTTGAGTTTGACATTAATTTATGTGACATGATCGCGTCTCGATTTAGAAACACAAATTGCGCACAATTAATGGAGGAGACAGACAGAGAGAGGCGAAATTTGTTTACAGCGACCATAAAATCGGGTGGGAAGTCATCAAAGGATGGGCTGGCGATGAAAATGATTAAGACGATGATAAAGATAAAGCATGAAGATGAGGAGAATGAAAATGGAAATGGAAATGTTGAGTGTCGCCAGTCTGGCGTCTCTGTTGTCGGCTCCTGAGCCTATTATCTAATGAAGTCATAAAATTGGCAGCCAAACTGAATGGATGCGCATATAAATGTGCCGCTTAACTATAGCACAGAGCCCAAAGGATAACCAAACAACAACTACAACATACATTAAGTATATAGATACATAGAACAGATACAGATACAAATACAACTAAGCGTATACATGTGTACTTTATGAGCGAGCTGTCTCTGTTGTTCCACACTTTCGAAATGCGTTTTATTGATCCAAGGACAGTCAATTGCCGAGCACCGAGCCATTGGACAACTACAACTACAACTACAACTACGTGGCCATGGCCTCAGACCGAGACACGGCCCACAACAAATGTGATGACAACCGGCAGCAGCAGCAGCAACAACAACAGCGACAGCCATGCCACAAATGGTAAACGCTTGGCTGGCTTTGTGCCCGTGTGTCCTGTGGTGTCCTTCGGCTCAATCACGCACTTGCCGTCTGAACTCTAAAGCACACACAGCTAACTGAAACCGGGAGCGAGAGCGGGAGCAGGAGCAGGCAGAAAGTAAAAGTGCCTCAACTAAAACGTATAAAAACCAATTTTACTTTTCTCTTTTTTCTGCTTTTCTGTTCTCTCTTCTTCTTTTTAGCCAATTGAATGTGCCTGTGTTTGTAGTTAGTAGGGAGGGGCGTGTATCTGGGCCGTAATGATAGAGTCACTCAGTTCGGCTAATTGCGCCCGCTATGAACTTGGCCAACACACGCGGAGCAGATTGAAACGTAGCTGTGAACAAGTAAATTGAACAGGAATTCGAATTCGAATTCCAATTCTAATGAATTAACAATGCATGCCAACAGCTCTGACAGCGTGCAAACCAAAGTCAAGCACTATATATAATTATAATCATTCTATATAGCTGCCATACATCGATGAATGCGTATAATTTCAATAATAACAATCATGAAACATAGAAATGAAACCAATTGTTGCAGTGCAAGCAAGCAGTACCTTACTGCTTTGCCCTTTATATTTGACAGGCTTGAAACTTTCACAGTCAATTAGGAATGACCTAAGAATCAGACATGCCAAGGCCAAGTATTCCAAATTTAGTTTATATAGTCGGACGAACAGACAGACAGGCCTAGATGGACAGCTATTGATTTTGATCAAGAATCTATATACTTTATGGGGTCGAATGAGAACGAAGGAAATATACAAATCTCATTGCAGTCGCTATACAGCGAACTGGATGAATCCGCTTGGGCTAAAGTTGGAGAAGGGTGGCGGAACACCACCAGCTGCAGAATTACCAAAATTATGTGCAAGGAGCGAAACCAGAAACTCACTAACTTCCTGCTATATCTTCCAAGTAAAGATTGCAGACTTATGATAGGAGTATTAACTCGACATTGCCCAGCAGCAGCTCATGCTAAAAGGCTGGGGATATTAACGAAAGACGGCTGCCGGAAATGTAAGGAATCAGGAGTTGTGGCAACCTTGGAACACTTTATGTGCAGCTTTCCAGCACTCGCAATACTTAGGCATCGTTACTTCAACAGACACTGGCTCGCATCCCTAGAAGAAGCGGCCAGACACACTCCCAATGCGTTGATGGGGTTTGCCAAGCGCTCACGAATTCTACAGGATCAATAAACCTCCTAACGACCCTCAGTATCCGGCGACACTAAGGACCTGCTCAGTCTATGTGGGACCACCCTGTGGTGGTCAACCGGTTCAACCTAACCTAACTTGATGGGGTCGAAGATGCCTCCTGCCTGAGAACACATACATTTGCCCAGTTTTATGGCTCCATTTTATGAGCACAGGGTGTAAAAAGTGGAATATTAAAGAAGCTTTTTAGTTCCCATTATAGTCTGTTTTAATCATAAAATTCAGCGAAATATAATGATAACATTTGCTTTTGATGTTTTATGAACTGGGAGGGAATCGAATCCATCAAGCTCAATAGGGAAAATTACTATACAGTTCCCAGGAAGTTTGACCAAAGAAACCAATGCTCATATTCCGAGAAACTCAGTTCAAATGAATATACATTCATAAGTATGTTGATATTATACAATCTATATATATATATATCTCACTATATGTGCGTATATGTTTACATATATATTATTTAAGTAGGGGGTAAGCAAAGCAACGCAAATAAGACAGCTGTTTATTTGCCTTGATACCACAAATTGCGTCGATTCGGGGAATACTTAAAGGCAACTGAGTTGAGAGCGTTCAAATTATATACAAATAATCAAATAATAATATTTATTTTATTGGCTTCGTGTGTATAATATCTATCACAGCTACAAAAAGTTTACAATATTGTAAACGTGGGAATAGAAAAACAGTTCTATCCTGAAAAGTTCTCTACTGAAACTACACCCTTTATCCAGATCTATAGCTCTCCTAAACGTATTTCAAAATGCATTTTAGCTGTGTAAATGTATTAAAATGTTCACTTCATTTACGATGTCAACAGTTTCCGGATATAAAAGTTGAATTTCAGTTGTATATAAAGTATAATCATTGAATATATATTTAACTCTGACTAAAGTGCATGAATGCGTTTTCGTTTCGTTATTCAATTTACTTGCTTTGTCATTAAATGATTAAACTCGTTTGCTTACAAATAATATAAAATGTGAGAAATTTAAGGAAAATCTTTTGTTAAACTCAATCAAATTGTGTTTTTATTAACAAAACTCAGAGCCACAGGCACTTTAGTCGTAAATATTGTATTTATGATAAATATATAGCCCGATCATTGATATCAATATGCTATATAGAAAATGCAATGTGCTAAGTTGAGTTAAGTGCTCGTATTAACTTTTAGTTGCTAATGTTTAACACCACGCAGACAAAGGCGAGCTGAAATATAAGCCAGTTTGTAAATAGCGCTCTTTAATACGATCTATGCAAATACTATAGACATATATGTATTGTATATAGTACCTATAAGTACATACTTGTAGCCCCTCCAAAAAAAACGTGACTCTATGTAAATTCAAGCAGAAATCGACTCCCAATTCGCGTTGTCGACTGATTTTGATTCATTTGTGGGCACTCTGAGTGTGGGTGGTTGGGAGGGTTGGGGGTTGGGTGTGAATACGCACCACCCAAGCACAGCTGCAGCTGCAGCACACTGCTGGCAGCGTAATTTGAATAAGTTTTCATTAATACATAGTATTACGTGTGCTTCTTGCCAACTAATCATTTCTATTCATTTTGGCCTTAACCCATTTACTGATTTTCTGTTTTGCTTTGAATTATACATATTTAAACCATTGACTTATAAGGATGTGCTTATGATATTTATAGGGTTTCAGCATATTTCAATTGCTAAAAGTGAAATTATTTGAGTGTATATTACAGCGCACATTCGAAAGAGTGAACGCTCATAATTCAATTAAACACGTAAGAATGTTCTAGTCGAGTATACCCGACTACGAAACTCCCTGTTCCCAGGTCTGAAACTTCCCAACGCATCTTCGTACCCTTACACATGCACACACACAAGCGACAGAGCAAGCGAGGCATTCTAAGTGGTGGCTGCGCTGCTTCTTCCTCCCGGTTTGCAGCACTGAATCTTCTAGCGTGAATAACTTCCGTGTTTATTATCCGATCAACTTGAAAGTTGAACAGTAGTTTAAGAGTGACCCAAGCATTATATATCTGTATCTGATGGAAAAACATTTTATCTGCCTATGGTATACAGAAACCTTTTTTAAACAACCTCAAAAATGTATTATTATCGCTGGAAGCGTTCAGTGCCTTCTGAACTTAACCTAACGTGAAAAAGGAAGGATAATATACAGATACAGAGGGATGTCCTAGCTATACAGAAACCTACATTTCATATTTGGTGTATCTAGCTTTTATAGTTGCTGAGACCGACGCGTTCATCCGGACAGACAGACAGAAGGACATGGCCACATCGATATCCTTTTGATACTGATCAAGAATATATCTACTTTATTGGGTCGGAGATGTGTCCTTCTGCCTGTTACATACTTTTGCACAGATCTATTCAGATATTCTTACGCATTTTATGGGTACAGAGTAAAAACGTGCTGTTTACCCATTTTATGTGTACTGGGAGTCAAGATAGAACTCAAAGCAATTTCTTGCTAGTTTCGTTGAATCATCATGTTAGAAAATATTATATGTAAATATTAGATATAAATATATCTGAACAGGCAAATAAATATATGCATATATAACCAATTTTCCTTTTAAAATTCGAAGTGCAATGCAAATGGTTTAATTTGAATGAATTAAACGACAGCTGAGGTAATGGTCGACATTATCATATGTGTAGTATAATGGATATGTTTGCACGTGCTCGTCATAAATACACAGTAATTGCATATAAAAAAGGACAGCCAAGGACATAATGAGGGAACACAACACCGACCAGGGCCAGCCGCAGCCACAGACACAGTCCGTAGGCAATCCTTTGTTGAAATATGGAACAAAGGCAGCTAGCTGCCTGAGACCGGGCTTTTTGCTGCCAATCAAGAGTGGCATCAAATGGCTGCCATTTCATTTCATTTGAAGTAATTTGTTGTAGCTCTCAGGTGCTGGCTGGCAACCCCTGAAGGTCACATGCCACACACGCACACACACGTGCTCGTCTCTTAAATGTCAAACTTATATACTTAAGTATCAAATTTACTTGCAGATTCGGGTCTGGGAGCAGCCAGGCCTCGCAGAATAGCGGCGACATTTGCCGCATCTGCCACTGCGAGAGCGATCCACAGAATCCGCTGCTGACGCCCTGCTACTGCTCCGGCAGCCTGAAGTACGTCCACCAGGCGTGCCTGCAGCAGTGGCTGACCGCATCGGCGACCAACTCCTGCGAGCTCTGCAAGTTCCCCTTCATCATGCACACCAAAATAAAGCCCTTCAATGAGGTAGGTGCCACATCGGCTGCACTTTTCTATCTATTACTCAAACTAATTTATTCTGTATTCTTTTTTCGCATTGTTTGGCTTCCTCTCTCCTCTCTCTCTCTGTGCCCCGGCTCATCGATTGCATTGCGGCTGGCAGTGGCGTCGCCTTGACATCTCCAGCATTGAGCGGCGCCGTCTCTGCTGCACGGTGCTCTTCCACTGTGCGGCAGCCCTGTGCGTCATCTGGTCACTGTGTGTGCTCATCGAGCGGGCCGCAGACGATGTAAAACGTGGAGTAATTGGTTTGTATAGCCTCCCCACCTCCCAATCACCTCCCTGTCACTGCGAATGACTCAACATCAACTGCATTTCACTTTACACAGATTGGCCCTTCTGGACAAAGCTGGCCGTTGTCACCGTGGGCCTCACTGGCGGCATTGTCTTCATGTACATTCAGTGCAAGGCCTATTTGCATCTCTGCCATCGCTGGAAGGCACGCAACAGGCAAGTCCTCCCTCCAACCATACAGTGCAGCTTTAAATCCATCAATCATAATTGCAACAGGAAGGAACAGCTTCGGCCCGACGAAGATATATACTCTTGCTTTTCATAGAAGTCATTTCTTGACCGTTTGTTCCTATGGCAGCTATATAATGTAGCGTTCGACTATTATTCACATTTTGTCAGCTTGTATAAGACACAATCCAACTTTGCTTTGGTAGCTTTCGTTAGGATATCTTTATAAACAAGAAAAGTCTTCATACAAAACATAGTTGTTGACCGATTTTCCTATGACAATTATATGATATAGTCTTGTGAGCTGGATATTCCTTAATTATGTTCTGACTGCAGTAATAATACAAATATAATTCATCAAAATAAACTGAGAGGCTAGTTTACATAGAAGTAGATCGTTTGATCTAATGGCTAAAGTAGGTTCTCAAACATGTCAACAGAATTTGTAAGATATTGTCTTTATATATATCAAAATTCGTTAACTTATTCCAATATTAGTATTTACGCTTACGCACGCATTGATCAAAGCATTCTTCCTTTGTACAAAACCTGTTGCCATTGCCACCACAGCCAAGGAAGAACATTTTGGCACAGCTGTGATGAAGCCTGTTGTAGTACCACATTTCTGGCATGCCCTTCTTCTTGCACCACTCATAGCGACTGTGACCAAGATCCCTACGCTCGTTGCAAACATATTCAACTGACAAAAGTGGATCATTTTCAATATGCATAGTTTTAACTTAGTTACAAAACACTTACCCGGTCTTGCAGGACATTCTGTCTGAATCTGGCCTATGCACAGCGCCAGGCAGGCCAGGATGATGAGGAACTTCATTTGAATGCCAAACAGGAACACTTCTGTTCAGTTTGAAATCCGTACTGATTAACAAACTTGTTTTACTTTGCGCTTAAATAGCAAGCTAACTGAAATTAGTAACAGCTGCTCAGTAAATAGAAAAGCGCATATACAATTTGAATAATATGTTAGGCTCATTCCCTTAATGGATAGCTAATAAATAAGATCGCTCTAGTCGAGTATATACGACTACGAGACACCCTCTCCCAGTTCCCAACATTTCTTTCGCTGTTTCTGAAGTTCTCAGTTCTAAAACTATCTTGAAACTTGGCAAACATGTCGAACTGGTCGAATCACTATAAAATACAGTGTTCAGTTGAGTTTTGTATGATTTTTAAGATATCCTGTCACAATATACTAATGATAGGCAATTCGTAAATCATATATAGTATATATTTATATATTTTGAGCAAAGTAATTTCCTTAAATGATTGGATATTCTAAGTATATATTTATGACTGAGAACTGCCTGAAAAATGATACTAAATCTCAATTGCTTTGCAGGATCCTGCTCATACAGAACGCACCGGAGAAGATACATCCCCAGGCACCGCCCTCACCAGTGGCAGCTCACCATCATTTTAGCGAGGCGCACAGCTCGCTGGCCCACGGTCCGGTCAGTGGCACCGTGGAGATCAATGCTTCGGGAGGCGCTGGGCACGCCGCCAATGACTCGAGCTGCGGTGGCTTGGACAATGCAACGTCAACGGGTCTCCACCAACATCAACAGCAAATGCAGCTGCAGCTGCAGCAGCGCCTGCTGAACGCTTCGCCGCACCACATGCTGCAGCTGGACGTTGTGCCACATAGCAGCAGCAGCGCCGGCACCCAGACTGAGGATGCGCATGCGCAGCGTCAGCAGCAAGGCCAGCAGCTGGGTCAAGTGGCTGTGGCGGCCAACATTGAGTGCTCCCAGTCGCAGCACAATTATGATCGCGACTGGGCGCTGGACGATGTCGTCTCGCAGATCTCTTCTTTCCGGCCCTGCCCACAGGGCTCTGGCAGCATGACACCGTTCCATGACTCCATACACAATGTGCTCGAGCACTCGGAGAGCTCTAGCCGCGGTTCAGCCGTGGATCTGTGCGCCGGCTCGCGACAGGATCTCAGCGCCAGTGGCATCTCCACGGACACGGGCCGCGAACACGCCATGCAACTGAGCAGCTTCAGTGGTTAGTACTGCTCGAGTTACGGCTACGTATAATGTTATTAATCCTTCTCATCTTGCAGGCAGCGGCGAGCACAAGGCGCCCTCGATCAGCTCCGGCGTTTCACACGCTGTGGCCAATGGACTAGGTGGGTTTGTGTACAAGCCGCATCAGTCGAAGCGCTACTCCAACTCGTCCATTTTTCTGGAGAACCGTGATATACTCAACGACTCGCCACTGTGCGTGGGCGTTGCAACGCCGCTTACCTATGACTACAGCACGCCACCAAAGATCGACTACCGCCACTCGAGCATAATGGGCGCCGAGGAGCAGCCTGGACTGGGCTGCTGTGCCGTTGCCTCCGACTGTCGACTGGGCAGGGGGGATGCGGACTTGCGTCGCTACTCAGACACCAAGCTGGACCTGGAGCAGCAGGAGGCCATGCTGTGCAACAAGAATGTTGATGGCGGCGACACCGTGCTGGATATAGAGCTGCCCTCCTCACCGCTCTCCCCGCCAGCTGCCTACGCCAGTCAGCAGCACCAGCAGCTGACGCTGCGTCGCTCTTTTGACAAGGGCGTGGATGAAACCAGCAGCGGCGTTGGAGTTGGTATCGCCAACAGCAAGTGCTCCAATAGCTCGACGTCCGATGCGCAAATGGATCGATCGCGTTTGTTTTTTAAGTCGTTGCCAAATCTCAGCAGCAGCTGCGAAAGTCTCATCAAAAAGTGATTGTGCCCCGCTCTCCCAGTACCGCTACCTTCAGTGTCTCTCTATTATGTCGAAAGTATTTAGTGCTGATCAGGACAACCTTGGACCTAGGACCCTTGGACAGTTCCACAATATGCATATTTTTGTACCGCACACTTTGCTAACGTTTGCCCCATTTTGGGGCACTTCCTAATTTAATTTCTATCCATGTATCCATGTTCAACAAAAGCCCATAAACAATTTTGAGACTGCAAACATAACAAAACAAGAAATATTAATGTACGTTCTAGAACAAACAAATATAATTTCATTTGAAAAAAAAAACAGTATGCTATATCTATGTTTGTATATCGATATATAGAATTATATAGGCACTAAACAAATGAACAAACTTATATATATATATATATATATATATACCGACTAATTCTACAGTATGTACATATTTGCAGCAGAATTAAATCACATTTTTCACAGCTCGTGCTGGATGATGCATGCCCCAAAGCTGCCTAAGCCAAATCCGTTTATGTGTAGCCCATATATACAATATAATAATTATAATTATAACTATAATTATTATTATTAAATACAATATATATGCAAAAGAGCCGGAGACGTGAACCTTGTGACATTTTGTATTTTGTTTCTTAACTTCTAAGTCAAATGAAATTTTAAAAATTGATCTGTGATTAAGCGTCATTGAGTATATATACACATAAAACCTAACCTAACATTAAATAATGTCATTATTATAATACATCATATTTAATACATAATAATTCCAAACATAAAACGTCAGCAGCAAACAGCAGAAACGAAATATCAATGTAACAATAAAACTAAATATAATATATATTATAACAATATTTTAAATTAACAATAACGATTAACGATAACGAGAACAAGAAGAAATCCAACTATTTAAAGCATTTTTGATGATTAAAGTGCAAAGCTCCTTCGCGGAGCTTTTCAGTGCGGCTTCAACGGCTCTCTATGTAAATCCTCAGCTTGCGGAAATTTAGATATAGAATTAGCATAATATACTGTGCATACTTATGATCGCGACAAGTTACCGAGCATTACAACAAAAAGACAACTAAATTTTTTATTATATATATTAAAATATTTAAATAAACATGTGCAAAACCATTATAACACTATTCCAAAGAGAAATCCCGAGTATTCATCAACAGCTAAAAGCTAATTCATCAGAATATCGAAAACCCACTCCAATTCCATAAAGTTCAACTCCATTTTAGATCTTTACAGGTTTACTAACTCTTTTTTTATTATAACATATTAGTCTTTAGCTCATTTACATAAAATATTGTTGCTAATAAATACAATGGGATACAGTAGGAATGAGGATGAGGATGAGTGACTGATGCCTTTGGAAAGCTTCCTCTACTTGGAGTTGCCATTGGTGGCCTTCTTCTTTGACTCCTCCTTATCCTTCTGCTCAACGGCATTCTGCTTCACATTCAGATGAGCGGGTCCAACCTGCTGGATTTGCACGACACGCTCCTTGGACTTGTCCTCAATGGCCTGCGGCTTTGGCACGCTCACAGTGAGAACGCCATCTGAGGACAGCGAGGACACCACCTTGTCGGCCTCGTAGCCCTGGGGGAGGGCATAGCGACGCACGAAGTGGCGCGAGATGTAGCCGTGTTCGTCCTCCTGCTCCTCGTGCTTGCCCTCGACCACAATGTGGTTGTCCACCACCTTGACGTTGAGTTCGCTGGGCCTGAATTGGGTGACATCCATGCATACCTGGAAGCCATCCTTGCCCACCTGTGAGACAGGAAGCCGCCAGTCGTCGACTCCAATTGCCATTTTACCCATATCGCGGCTGTGGCGGCCGGCCATCATCTTGGCTGCTGGCGAGGTTGGACAGGCAGGATGTACGCATTGCCAAGGACTCAACAGAGCCTGCGGAGCGGACATGCCTTGCAGGTGGCGAGGATGTACGCCCAGGCCAAAGTCGTACATGGGGTTGCGGGGCGCCTGCAGGGCATCCACGAGTGAAAATAGTTGGGACATCGACATCTTTGATTTCTAACTGTATATTATGTACTGTATATTCGAAATGCACAAATTAATTTCCCGTTTTTGGTTTGCTTTCGCACAGCGAAGTTCTCTAGACGAATATCGTTTTTCAACTGTAACGGCACGATAGTCGGTGGCTGCTTTTATAGCCGGCAGATTGTGTTCTCGAATCATCGCGCAGTTGCTAGTGTGTGAAGAAGAGCGAAAAACATCGCACTGATGTCACTGTGTGCGTGACGCAGAGAGAATGTACTAGAAAGAGAGTTAAAGAGCATGCGTGTTTCAAAGAGAAGCGCCTTACAAAGGCAAAGACAAACAAAAGCAATCGCAAACGCAAACGCAAAGCGTACTCTTGAATTCTTTATTTAGTTTAAATGTTAAGTACATAATGTGCTTATGTTACTGAATACTTGTAGTCGTAATTGTTTCACACTTGTTTAGGAAATCATAATTTCATATCATAGTTCTGTTCTCGTCTAGCAGGCCGTATTATGTATTTATTGCGAATTATTAAAAAACACAAAAACATTTATGGAATAAAACGGATGCCAAATCGAATTCTCTTAGTTCTGTTGTCATCAGTCTCTTCATTCACTTGGCCGCTGCTAAGGCCGGCTCCTCAGACTTGCCAGCGGATGCACCGTTCTCGCTGGCCTGGTTTTTTGCCAGAAGAATGGCCGCATCGACAGCAGCGATCTCCTCCGCCCCCTTTGTTGCCTTTTCAACTTTCTCCTGCTCCACTGGCGGCTCTACCGATTCTGTTTTGGCTTTCTTCGCGGCTGGCATGTCCGCTTCTGCTTCTTCTACCTCAACCTTTTTAGCCTTTTCAGCATTGGAATTGGCTTTATCGTTGGACGAACTACCGTTGCCATTGGCATCTTCGGCTTTCGTGTCGTCAGCCTCAGCGGCAGCGCCGCTGCTGCTAACGGCGGCGTCGTTGGAGTTGTCCTTAGCGGCATCCTCAGCAGTGTCCTTTTCCATAGACTTTGACTCCGAAGTCGGTTTCTTCTGTTCGCCATTGTTGGCACTGGAAGTGGAATTGGCATTGGAAGTGGAATTGGCATTCGAAGTGGAAATGGAATTGGAAGTTTGCACAACGGCCACAGTCTCTTTCTCTTTTGTTTTTGCATTTGCAGTTTCCTCTGCAGTTTCAGCTGCGTTGGCGTTGACGTTGGCGTTGCCGTCAACGTTGACGTCTGCCGCTGCTGCTGCTGCCTCCCCATTGCCATTGCGCTCTTCGGCGCTCTTCTGCTCAGTGACTGCAGCTGTTTTTGGGGTTGGCTGCTGCTGCTGCTGCTCGACTTCGTTAACTGCAGATTTTGTTGCTGTTGGCATCTGCACATCCTTTGACTGCGACTGCGACGGCAACTGCGACGGCGACTGCGACTGCACGGGTAACGGTACCTGCGCCGACTGCTGCTGTATGTCGACAATGCGCTCAATGGGCCGCTCCTCACCCCCTTTGACGGCGGGAGGCGGCGGCGGAGGCGCCTTAACGGTGAGTATGCCATCCGAAGAGAGCGTCGAGTGGACATCGGCCGGATCGAAGCCCTTGGGCAGCATATATTTGCGTATAAAATGACGCGAGATGACGCCGTGGCCGTCCTCCTTCTCGTCGTGCTGCCCCTCGACCACGATGCAATTATCGATGGTCTTCACGGTGAGCTCGTCCGGTGCGAACTGCTTCACATTCATGCTCACCTGGAAGCCGTTACGATTCACCACCGAGTAGGCGGAGCATGACTTTGAGGGAGTGCCTCCCGCAGCGACAGCAGCCACCGAGCTGCCTGATATCGATGAGTTGACCTTGTCGCCGAGCTCCTTCTCCAGCTCTAGGAGCGACTTATTGCAGCAGACGGTCTTGGCGCCGGCCACCCGGTTGTAGGGATGATGGCGCTGTCCCAGTCCCTGTCCCTGACCCTGCCCCTGGCCGGCCTTAATGGGCACCCACAGCATTGAGGCTGGGGGTGAGTGGGAGTGCGCGTGGGCGTGGGCAAGACGCGAGATGCGACGCGCGCTGTTTGAGGGGGACAGCTGGGGATGTGACGACGGTGGCGAGTGCTGTGTGGCAGCCGTCGCGGCGGCCAGCTGCTCCAGTGGATACATACCGAAGCCGACATCATCAATGTCCATGCCCAGGCCTAACCCGAGGCCGCTGCTCCGATTATAGTTGAAGTCATGCAGCTCCTCGGCCAGATCAAGTAGAAAGGGTATCAAAGACATGCTGCGTTTCGCTTTTCACTAAGGGGGGTAGGGGTTCGAGCTCTTTAATTATCTTTATATGTATATTTTCTGGTCTCTGGGATCTGACGACACTCGCGCTGCTACCGTGCGTGCGATCCGTTCCGGCTTCTAACTGGATTGCGTTTGAGGGCTTATGGCTGAATGTTCAACCTTTTAAACGGCTGTGCAGTGCTGAATGGAAAGTGGATGTCTGCCCTGGAAGTTCTCTGCAGCAGCACGCCGCCACGCAGCGACGTCGCTGTCGGCTTATGCAGAGCGAGGCTGGGCCAACGTTTCCCATGTGCAATCTTTGTTTATTTGCACAAATTTCGGCATTAAATATAATCAATAGAATGAATATTCTCGGCGACAGGCCTCGAAAAAAGATACGAAATTCGTACATACATACATATACATATGTACGTATATAGTTATGTATGTGTATGTATGTATCTGTCAGCAAAGTTTTCGCAATGTGTAGTTGTCAATTTTCCGGTTGCGAGAACAAAGAAAGTATTCCAGGCCCGACGTTGAAGATACGCAAACCGGCAACTTTAAAAACCGGCTCCAGCCTCTCTGCCTACGACTACTGGGTTGCCCAGACAATGTACATACATACACATACATACATATGTATGTGTTGTAGTTGCTTACATACATACACGAGCATGTAAAGTGGCCATGTTGCAGCTGAATTCCCAGCGCTCAGCCGGCAAGCGGCAAACAGCAAAACAGCTGAGAGGCCGCAAAAACGTCTCGTGCCGGCGCGCCGCTTGCCGAACCGGCGCGATTGTAGCAACTACAACAACAGCTGGTTTTTCGCGTCTCTCCACTCCTGTTTGTGTGTGTGTGTCTGTGGTCTGGAAGGCCAACCGGCAACAGCGACAATTCGTTCATGATAATGGCTTGAAGAGAAGTGGTGTGGGGTGGGGTGGCAACAGAAAGCAGTGGGGCAGGCGCAAAACATGCGCAGTGCCCTTTGCTGTTGCACATATGTATACTAGATATAAACACATATTACATGCATGAATTGCAACTGTGTGCAGCTGTGGCAATAGGAACAAAAGCAGCTGTGGGTGAGGCGCTTGCATACATGCATAAAACATGTACACACACACATACATACGTAGATATGTAAGCACAGACATAGATGTGTGTGTGCAGATTGTTACATATCCAGGCTATGTCCAGACAAAAAGCAGACACTTATTTGTAGACTTGCAGTGGAGCAGTCGCCTGACTATGCAAGAGGCGCTTGGAAACGAAGCTAAAGGTGTTCGTTAATGAACAACATACATACATATGCATGTACATTTGTACGCAGAGTAATCGTAATCGTGGAAAGGCAGGCATGGAATGGGATTTGAAATGTATGTGCATGCATATGTATATGTAGATATGTATGTATGTACAATGTTCGTATGTATGTCTTACCTGGGAGCTAGGAGAGCTTCTTTTTCTGGTTTTTGCTGAATGACTTCTGTGCTATTGCCAAATTCTCGCTTTATAAGTTAAAAAGGCGATACCAAACAATACATACATACATACATATGTACATATGTTTGAATTTATATATGTATGTATGTACATATATAAATACATACATATGTATAGCCATTAATATGTACATATTTTACTTACATACTTCAGATGATAATAATAACAATATGCATGCATTTTTATTGGTATACATGTACATACATATGTACATACAACATACATACATAAGTATGTGTGTATATTGTATATGAACATATGTATGTATGTATGTTCATATGTATTTGCTTACATTTGCAATTACATTAATAAATTAAAAGATCAAATGCAATATTCCTCAACTTTCATCAGTCTTGTGGGTGTGTAAATGGTCACGACATCTCCCTGTCATATACATACATATGTACAAGTGTATGTACATATACATATGTATGCATATACTACATATGTATGTGTATGTACAGTGGCACACAAAAGTATTCGCACAGCAGGCATTTTTACATTTGGGGCTAATTAGCACCGATATGGCTAACATATTTATATGACACACATTTGTCCTGTATAAGCCAACTTATTTACTAACAAAATCAAAAAAATATATATTTTTGAAACTATGCTTAATTTTTTTTTTTTTTTCAAAATCAGGAAAGGTCAGTTTTTCAGCGCACAAAAGTAATGGAACACTTAACTTATTAACTATAGAATACGTAAAAATATATAGCAAGTCTAGCAACCCTTTTTCAAAAACATATGTGGCCATGTACCGTTATTCGCAACTCTTCGCAGAATTTTGCAATTTGCGATTGAAATTATTAATATTTGGTTGATTTATTACAATAATGTATGTATGTAGATACATGTGTACCAGTGTATGTACATATACATACATATGTATGTATGTAGTATATGCAAACATATGTACATACCTGATGTTTTTTCTAGGTTATATTAGATATTTCCAGCAAAACTCAGCCTATGATAGATTTATTATATGTAATTCAAATCTTAGAACAATATCGTACATATACTATGTATATACATACATATGTACATAGCTGTCATAGGAGCAAACGCTCGATAATTACGTTTTTCTATGAAAGAAATTCCTGCAAGCTAATGAATGTATGTACATACATACATACATACATACATATGTAAGTACGTGTGTACCGCAGAAGCCAAGCAGCGCTGTCTCATTATTGACAGAACTCTCACTTTCATTAGTAGATAATGTTGCATATAAAATGTCTACAATAAATATGTACATGCACATGCACATTTACATAAATACTGTACATACATGTATGTAAATAGATAGTACATAGTATGTACATATGTTTATTTTCGAGCGATTTCCAGAACATTTGCGAAATTGCTGAACTTTCAACAGAGTCAGAAGTTTCGCGGACATTCCCTGCGACCCGAAGGCAAAAGCAGAAGCAGAAGCAAAAGCCTCCACCAGAGCAGCTATAAATAGCCGGCGCAGTGCGTTGTCTGAATCAGTTTGATACGAAAGAGCAACGCAACAAGTCTCCACAGAGAGAGTGCTCCACAGCAAATAAGGATAACAGCATAGACCAAATTTGCACTAACGAAGTTTGTAGAAAGTTCTAAAGGATGGCAAACCTTCCACTGCTGCTGAGCCTGGCCGACGACCTCAACCGTCTCTCGATGGCGCCCTTTTACGAGTCGCCCTACCACCACTGTCAGCGCCACCAGCGCAATCCCTATCTGGCGCTGGCCGCAGGACCCTTGGGCCACCATCAGGAGAAGCGCCTGGGTGCTGTTAACGGCCCAGTGTCCAGGGTGGGCAAGGATGGCTTCCAGGTGTGCATGGATGTGGCCCAGTTCAAGCCCAGCGAACTCAACGTCAAGGTGGTGGACAACTCCATTGTGGTGGAGGGCAAGCACGAGGAGCGCGAGGATGATCACGGCTACATTACGCGACACTTCATCCGTCGCTATGCCCTCCCCGAAGGCTACGAGGCCGACAAGGTAGCCTCCACGCTCTCCTCGGATGGCGTCCTCACTGTGACCGTGCCAAAGCCGGCTGCCATCGAGGATAAGGGCAGCGCACGGGTCGTTCAGATACAGCAGGTTGGGCCCGCCCATCTCAATGTGAAGGACAACGCCAAGGAGCAGCTGGAGCAGGACGCCAGCGCTGAGAAGTGAACAGCGCATCTCAATTAATCCCCAGTCATGTCTAGCATTTAACAATAAAATTAAACAATTATCATAATCAACATAACCCCCAAATACACACATACATATGTAATTTTAAGTTCATAACCTCAAACAATAAAAGTAAATAAACAATTAGATGTTTCAGTAAATATTACTATTGCATTTTTTATTGTAATCTGTGTGCATTGGGTTCGTGGATTATACATACATACGTACATGTGTATGTAATTATGTACATACATACATATGTATGTAATTATGTACACACATATGTATATAGTACTTAAAAATGTCGTACTGCGAGAAAGAAATAAATTAACCAATCTTTGATTAACCATTTTACATTACATCACTTTTATTTTAGAATGAGAATGTATTATTATGAAATCCAAAGGTTCGCAATGTTTTGGAATTACCCTCGTTTTGGCTGCTGCTGCGAATGTACATACATACAAGTTACAATGTTTGCTGCAGACAATACAAAAATTCATCCAGACACGTAAATATGTATGTGTGTTGGTACATACAAACATATTACACACAAATATATGTATGTAATACATAGTACATATACATGCATTTATGTACATACATACATACACACACACAAACTGCTGCACATGTAATAACAAAAAAAGAACGACAAGAAAATAAACCGGTCCCGGCAAACGGCAAACAGAGATAGCAAGAGTTCAATGCACTTGCAAAACGTCAACGTCTCGGATGCGATTTTCTCTGCTTGGACAATTCAAACAATTGAATTTACAACAACAGCAAATATGCGATAAGCAAATAAATATGTGTATGTAAATATGTACATATCCATATATTTTTAAACGTTTAAGCAGATTTACCTATTTGGTTGCCTTCAGAAGAACCGAGAAATTGCAAGAACTTTTACTGTGTGTGAAAGAGAGCAAACAAACAAATATTTTGCCGGCACACGCATACACATGCACGGCGACAGAAAGAGCGAGAATTTTCAAGAGCGTAACAACAACAATTGTTGAGCTGTCAACCATATTACATATGTGTGTGTGTGTGTTGCTTCGGCGTCGGTATAAAAGCCCACTGCGTCGACTGCTCCGCTTCAGTTGCATTCGAATTTTGAATCGTTGATTGAAGCGTTTCTGCTGTGCAGACTTAAAATTAAAATCGTTTAAAGAAGTTTCCTCAAATAAAGCTTAATAATGTCAATTGTTCCACTCTTGAGCTTGGCACGCGATTTGGATCACGCCTATAACGACTGGGAGCATTTGCTGGACGATGACTTTGGCTTCGGGGTGCACGCTCACGAGTTGTTCCACCGTCCGCGCCTGATGCTGCCACAGCAGCTTCATCGCCGCCGCCCTCACTACATGCCCTATGAGCGCAGCCATCACCAGCTGGTGCCATCGCGTCGTCGCGGCTCCGTTGGCCCCAACGCTCTGCTGCCAGTGATTGGCAAGGATGGCTTCCAGGTGTGCATGGACGTGGGCCAGTTTAAGCCCAGCGAGCTGTCGGTCAAGGTGCAGGACAAGACGATCATTGTGGAGGGCAAGCATGAGGAGCGCGAGGATGGCCACGGCATGATCCAGCGTCACTTTGTGCGCAAGTACACCTTGCCGAAGGACTATGATGGCAATGATGTCGTCTCGACCGTCTCCTCCGACGGGGTGCTCACACTGAAGGCGCCCCCGCCACCCAACAAGGAGCAGGCCAAGCAGGAACGCGTTGTTCAGATTCAACAAACTGGCCCTGCCCACCTCAGTGTCAAGGCGCCCGCAGCCGCTCCTGAAGTCACCGCCGCCGACAAGAGCAAGAGCGAAAATGGCGGCGAAAAGATGGAGACTGGCAAGTAGTAAGGCGGAACAGACGAGGCGCGGGGAGTGATAGGAAACGGAGTGTTGCCACGCTGCTCGGAGAGTGCAAGACTACAGCAACAACACACACATACACACACACCAACACTCGCACAACTCTCATTACATCGCAAACTTTCATCACATTTTAGCATTAAGTGATTTTAAAGCCCTACTATTATATAAATGTAAGATTTTTGAGCCAGCCTTAAAATATGTACGATTGTATTTTGAAAATACGCATCCTTAATATTGTAAAATCTAAAACAACAGCGGCAACACTCGAAAGTTTATTTCCATTTTTTATACTGTGAACAATTAAATACATACAAATAAAACACATTAAAAAAAATTTAAAAAATTGTATTCATTGGTCTTTGGAGAGTGGCGAACTTGAGAAGTTTATGAGGATGCCAGATCTTCTGAAAATAAATTGCTTTGTCTTTTGAAAGGGCAGAACCGGAAAGAATTTGGCTCAAGCACAATGGAGTTGTACGATTTACATACATATGTACATGTATATGTCATGTATGTATGTAATGTATATGATTCAGTTATGAAATTTTGGTTTTCGGAAACAAGAGTAAAATATGTATGTACATATATATCTATGTACTTATATATATAAATATGTGCAACTGCAAGTAATTGCTGTCTACAAACATACATACACACTGTCACATGAATGTATGCAAACTTAAATAAGAACCAAAAGAAAGAAATAAAAGAGTTCAATAGTTCGCTTTTGTTTTGTTTGTGTTTGCGTAATTACGCAGTGTCATTCTCTCGCTCTGACAAACATGCATGCTCTTTGACGCTCTTTCTAGCACATTCTCTCTGCGTCACGCACACACACATCAGTGCGATGTTTTTGCTCTTCTTCACACACTAGCAACTGCGCGATGATTCGAGAACACAATCTGCCGGCTATAAAAGCAGTCACCGACTATCGTGCCGTTACTGTTGAAAAACGATATTCGTCTAGAGAACTTCGCTGTGCGAAAGCAAACCAAAAACGGGAAATTAATTTGTGCATTTAAAATATACAGTACATAATATACAGTTAGAAACCAAAGATGTCGCTGTCCCAACTATTTTCACTCGTGGATGCCCTGCAGGCGCCCCGCAACCCCATGTACGACTTTGGCCTGGGCGTACATCCTCGCCACCTGCAAGGCATGTCCGCTCCGCAGGCTCTGTTGAGTCCTTGGCAATGCGTACATCCTGCCTGTCCAACCTCGCCAGCAGCCAAGATGATGGCAACCCGCCACAGCCGCGATATGGGTAAAATGGCAATGGGAGCCGACGACGGCTGGCGGCTTCCTGTCTCCCAGGTGGGCAAGGATGGCTTCCAGGTGTGCATGGATGTCACCCAATTCAGGCCCAGTGAACTCAACGTCAAGGTGGTGGACAACCACATTGTGGTCGAGGGCAAGCACGAGGAGCAGGAGGACGAACACGGCTACATCTCGCGCCACTTCGTGCGTCGCTATGCCCTCCCCCAGGGCTACGAGGCCGACAAGGTGGTGTCCTCGCTGTCCTCAGATGGCGTTCTCACTGTGAGCGTGCCAAAGCCGCAGGCGATTGAGGACAAGTCCAAGGAGCGTGTCGTGCAAATCCAGCAGGTTGGACCCGCTCATCTGAATGTGAAGCAGAATGCCGTTGAGCAGAAGGATAAGGAGGAGTCAAAGAAGAAGGCCACCAATGGCAACTCCAAGTAGAAGGAAGGCATCAGTCACTCATCCTCATCCTCATTCCTACTGTATCCCATTGTATTTATTAGCAACCATATTTAATGTAAATGAGCTAAAGACTAATATGTTATAATAAAAAAGAGTTAGTAAACCTGTAAAGATCTTAAATGGAGTTCAACTTTATGGAATTGTTGTGGGTTTTCGATATTCTGGTGAATTAGCTTTTACCTGTTGATGAATACTCGGGATTTCTCTTTGGAAGTGTTATAATTGTTTTGGACACTTAATTAATTGGAATATTTAAAATATAGTTCTGTACACACAGATTTCAGTTGAACTTTTCTACTTGTCGCGAGTTCTATATCTAATTTCCGCAATGTAAAGATTTCCTGCACTTTAATGATCACATAATGGCTTAAACAATTACTGGCAGTCTTGGCCAACTGTAAAAGGCTTAAATATATAGTTTCTTTAATGTTTTGTAGTCCATGAAATCCATTGTAATGGAAGGCCATAAAGAATTTCTCGGTTTGTATCAATTTATTGCGCATTTAGTGTTATTTCTGTACATATTTAAAACTAATTGAAATTCTCGTTGCGGCATTTGCTCGGTGGCCAAAAATAGTTCACCTTGAGATTGAATATTCCCTAGCTGTTGCAACTGAGGGCTACGACCGTGCTGGGGTTGGGGCTGGGGCCTGGCAGGAGTAGGGGGGAGACGGGTGCACTACTTCCAGGGTAGCGCCAGCTTGCCCGTCTCGTGGACGCGAATCAGACGCTCGCTGGGAGCATAGTACTTGGCTGGTGGCGGAGGCGGCGCCTTAATGGTCAATATGCCATCCGAGGATATGTCGGAGATTACCTCGTTGGCATTGTAGCCACGGGGCAGAAGGTACTTCCGGATGAAGTGTCGCTCCACCAAGCCATTGGGTCCCTCGCTGCGTTTGTTGTGGTTGCCCTGGACAATCACGTAGTCATCGTTGGTCTTCACCACAATCTCGTGTGGTCGGAACTGACGCACATCGATGTCAATGCGAAAACCCTTCTCATCCACGTGCACACGCTCCCCGGAGTAGTAGTTATCCCAGCGCATGGGATACGACCACTCGTGGGGCGTCGATTGGATGAGCTGATTCCGCACCCGACGCGTCACCAGCTCATCCAAGGGCCGCAAGTAGTCGCTGCTGTTGGTGGGCCACCAGACACGCGGATCATCCCACAGATACGGATACAGCTGACAGTCATAGGGGGGCTGATAGAGCGGGCCCGCACGTGGAACCGGACGGTCCAATTCCCGGGATAGATCGCGGTATGTTGTCGGCACCAAAGTCATCTCGCTTCTGACAATCTTATAAGATTTGTCGACGGCGCTGGCAGCGCTTTTATAGCCTGCCAAAGGCAGCGACGACCAAAAGTGGCCTCGGCCCCCGTCGGGGACTGCGCCGGATGCGGATGGATGATGAATCATTTGCCCGATGCGCGAAGGCCAACAAACAAGACACAAGCGCATCCAATGGCTATGTGCAATGTTGGATGCGAGTCAAGTGGACGTCATCAAGGCACGCAGCGACAAGGGGCGGCCAGGGAGGCGGGAGACAAGTGCAAGTGCCTGATGCCAAGCATATTAAAACGAAAGTATATACTTAACATTTGTTTATGTTTATTATACTCTAGACAATGGCTATAGAACAATTGTTATAAAGAGTGTAAAGCTTTGAGGAAGATATTTTCGACCCTTTCAAGTATTTGTTTAAATATAATCCTGATTTAGGGGGAGAGCTGTTACTTCCTTAAAAAATTTCGACCCTTTAAAGTATTTGTTTAAATACAATTCTAATTTAGGATGAGAGCTGTTACTCCCTTCAAAAACTTCATTTAATCTAAACTTTAAGTTAGGTTAGGTAAGTAAAGCAAGCTTTTTATTAGTCCAATTTGATCAAAAACGTATTTCTTAAAATTATTGTTCAATAGATAAGATCGCGTAAGATATATTTAAATTCTTCTTTCTTCAAAGTCCCTTATGCTTCTACAGCTATCCCTACTAAAACCCATCAATTGCAAATTTAATTAAGTTTTCTGTAGTTTGGTTAAATCTGAATTGATCGATGGTAAAAAACAGACTATTCAGATATGGCTTCTGATTGGATTTCTATATCTTACAACTAAAATAGAAACAACTTAATTAATATGTCCGCAAGGGTATTTAATCTTCGGCTATGACTATATATTTATTGGTATTTAAAATATCGCTCATTTACTAGAAGACTGTCATAAATCAAAAGAACTATATTTTTAAGGTTTTGATGTAGAATTAACCAAATATGACTAGTTGGTGTCAATTTCCTTTATGGATATATAGATAACATTATGGATATATAATTATATAGACTATATAATGTTAACTTTGAAATAAGAGTTTTTCGACTTTCCTACAGGGTTGGGAGTGAATTACAAGAAACTTCTAGTAAATGTACATTTAAATTTGCGTCTAATAGTAATGCTAGGGGAAGTGACTAATACATCTTTGGTGAGCTTTACTGCTTTGGTTGGTCATTCTCTGCCTGCTCCACAGGTGGATTCGGCTTGACGTTCTGCTCCGCCGGACCAGTGTGCTGTATGGGGACCACACGCTCCTTGAGCGCCTCCTCGACGGCGGGTGGATTGGGCACATTGATGGTCAGGACACCGTCGCTGCTCAGCGTGGAGGTGGCTTTGTCGGCCTCGTAGCCTGCGGGCAGGGCGAAGCGGCGCACAAAGTGACGGGAACTGAAGCCGCCCTCGGCATCCTCCTGCTTCTCACACTTGCCCTCAATGACGACGCTGTTGTTCACCGTCTTGACCGTCAGCTCGTTGGGATTGTAGTCACTCACATCCAGGCTGACCTGGTAGCCATGCTTGCCGACTGTTGCGGCCGGCGCAAACCGTTGCTCCTGCCAGCGTGCAATCTGCTGCCAGTTGCGGGGCACTGCTGCAGCTGCCCACGCGTGTGGCTCGTGGAAGAAGGCCTGGAACGGGGATGCACGCGGCACCCTGGTCAGCTCCTCGGCCATACGCAGAAACATGGGCAACGAACGCATTTTGTGGCTGAACTTGTAATTTTCTAGATGCCTGGTGAAATTCCCTTTCTTGTATTGCGCTACGGCAGCTCCGTTCGCTTTGCTTGAATTTGTTAGACTGTGGAGAGCGCGCCACCTCGGCTGCTATTTATACGGTAAGCAAAGGGACGAGAACATTCCGGCGCTCTCTCGACTTTCAAGCTGATGCAAATTTTGTGCGACACATGAAAACTGTAATATCACTGGCATCTTATCAGCGTATGTTCTAGACATACTATTTAAAATCTTAAGTAAACACTTTTTCGATACTTTCCATTGATATTAATCGAAGTTTCGATTGTTTTTTTTTAAATATATTCCAAAGCACAGCCGTTTCGACGCATTCAAAAAGCTTGAGGCAGGTCAGTTCACAACGCAAGAGAGACCGATTCAAAGAGAGCGACTGTGTGCGTGTATTGAGCAATGTAAGCATGTGTGTGTATAAAATATTAGACATGGGCGTAGCGAGGGTGAGTTAAGCAAACAAGACAAGTTAAAAATATAAATAAACACTAATTAGAATTAATAACCCTATACAGAACTTAGACGAACAGAAATCAGATAACATAGAACAGAATGTTAATATGGGGCTAACATAGGGCTCACTTGCGTATCTCCATAGATGTAGGTGACCTTTATTTGGGCGTACTGTATTTGGTTGAAAGCTCAAATTTATTCCGAAACCATATATTTTCTATAGATGTGTGAAATTCTAATATAACAAGTTTAAATTTAAGGTTAAAATATGCTATTAGCCAAATATGAGTATAACAGCTATAATAATGCCGATCTTACTGTTGCAGACCCTCCTTCTCGGCCCACTCAAGCCAGGAGCCGCTGTAGACGCATACACTGTAAAAAAAGATTTATGTAGATTGATTCTATATCTTTTTAAAGTCTTACTTGGTAAAACCAGCACTCTTGGCAATCTGTTCGGCCTCCAGCACACGCCTGCCCGAGCGACAGGTGAATATTATTTCAGAATCCAAGGCAGGCTTTACACGTCCATAAGTCTTCTCGAAATCCTCAGCTTCAGTCTTCAAAGCGTTCTCCAAATCGGGCACTAGAAAACAATAAGTGTTAAGTATACTCTGGAGCTGCGCTTAAAGTTAGCTTTTACAGGGTATATTAAGGCTGGCTGGAATGGTGCCCGTTGCCTCCAGTTCGTCCTGGTTGCGCACATCAATCAAATAAATCTCTGGATGATTGGGCACATCTTTAACTTGCTCATAGGTGGCCATTTTTGCTGCGTAAAATATCTTAAAATCCGTAAATCTGAAAACTGTACTTTCACTTGGATTGCCCGTCGCTAGATCACTGAGTTTTCTGTTTGCCCAAGCGGCGGCATTTATTGTAGGCGAGATTTGCTTAGCAAAAACGAAGCGACAGCGACAGCGACGTCGGCGTCAAAGTCAACGTCGCTGCCGTTTTATCAGCCGCATGCTCTGAGTACTACAATAAAGCAACCGCAGCTGGAACGAGATTGGGAATCTCAAAGCAACCTGTAGCCGTTTGCCATTGCTGTCGCTTTGTGGTTATACGCTGGCGGCGTTAATTGGCGACGACGCCGGCGCCGGCTGCTCATCAGATTTCATTTAGAATTATCGGCTATTTCAATGTGAACGTTGGCTTTATGATATTGAACGTCTTCCAGACACCAGACAGTGTTTATTATTAGTTTCAAAACGTATCGAATTCGATTTTGCGCCTACAGTTGTCTGCGGTTTCGAATTTTGGCTCGCTTCAAAAGCTCGACCTCCAACTTCAAGACAACTCTAAAAGCTCGACCTCAAATTTGAAAAAACTTGAGCACTGTTTCAGTAAATTTTGAATTTCCGATTTTTGTTTTAATATTGAACTTAAATATTAATATAAAATGAAAAATTAATAATGTATGCTCATCAATAAAACTAATTTAGTAAATTATAGTTAAAACATACAAAGAAAATAAACCACCAATAAATTTTAGCTGTGGTCGCCTTTGGCTTTCGAGAAACTTCGTTTACTCTCAATTGAAAAAATAACGAAACTTCAAAAGCTCACCCTGCAACTCTTCGACAACATTTAGCATCTGCTCCAGAAAATTCCCGATTGTCGCTCCATTAAAGCTCAGACGACAGAGCTTTTGCCTGTTGCGACTATAAAAGTCGGACACTGTGAGCAAACTTCACATTTGAGTCGTGAAATTTGAATTAAATTGTGTGCGGAACAGCTGCTAGTCTCCCCCCGCTGCCAAATCAACCCTCACCTTCGAAAAAGCAGGTCGCCAGCACAGCTAGGTTCAGTGAACTTGCACCAGATACAGATACCTAATTTTGTGAAAGAAAAAATGCCAGACATTCCATTTGTGCTAAACCTGGACTCGCCAGATTCCATGTACTACGGCCACGACATGTTTCCCAATCGCATCTATCGCAGGATGCACTCGCGTCACCATGACGCCCTGGACTTGCATACCCTGGGGCTGATTGCTCGTATGGGTGCACATGCTCATCATCTGGTGGCCAATAAGCATAGAGGCGAGCTGGGCAACAGCGTCGTTGCTGCCAAGGATAAGCAGGGCAACTTTCAGGTGAATCTCGATGTGGGCTTGTTCGAGCCTGGTGAGCTGAGCGTCAAGCTGGTGAACAATTGCGTCATCATTGAGGGCAAGCATGAAGAGCGCGAGGACGACCACGGCCATGTATCGCGTCACTTTGTGCGCCGTTATCCGCTGCCCAAGGAGTACGACGCAGATGCCATTGCCTCAACGTTGACCGATGAGGGCGTGCTGACCATCACAGTGCCACCGCTGGTCCCCCAGGAGGATGTGCAGGAGCGTATTATACCCATTAAGCATGTGGGTCCGTCCGACTTGTTTGTCCAGCAGAAAAACAATGGACACAAGGACCAGGCTGAGGAGGATAAGGCTAAGTGAACGTCCTAAGAGTCGCACCAGCAGCAGCCAAGTGATTTACCAAGACTCTCAATTTTCATTGCACCACAAAGGAAATACAATTTACGCACGCTACATTTTAATAATTCATATTAACGATTGAAACATAAATTCATTTAAATTTAATTATTCAACTTAATCAAATTAGACTTAATACTTATCCAAAATTAACATCAGTATTAATAAATGTATTTTAAACTCCAAATAAGAGGTTATGTTGTTGCAGCGTTTTATTTGTTCTATAATTTGCAGACATATATATATATGTATATAACCAGTTGAAATGTCCAAGAAGAGGGTACTCGACAAGGAGATACCCTGTACGGAGGTCTAAAACAGATACACACACGCGAGCTTGGAAACTAGTCTGTCTTTGCTACGCAAATTTGCTCGTTTTGCGATATCAACTTTATTGCGCGCAAATTTGAATTCAATAAGTTTTCGTCAAATCGATTGCAATTTTGGCTCGCAGCCAACTTCACTCGATTCGTAACTTGAGAGAGCCGTGACTGAGTCACAGCATTGACAAATATCTCTCAACTAAATATGATGAATTTTAAAAGACATTTTCAGGATTTACGTAATTAGTTTGTTGTTTAGTCGCTACTCAGGTCTCTGTGACTCATTTAGCTTTCAAGTTTAAGATATCACGATATCTTAACCTCACAGTGACTGGCACAGGTTACTTAAATACTGCTCACCTCTAGTTGGTAACCTTAAAAATGCTTTGTTTACTTTTGCGCCATTCGCGTAATTCCCGTCAATTAATTTATAAACAAGTTTTCAAATCACCAGTGTACACAGTCAGCAATGCGCTGCACACAACAAAATGTAAGTGGCTCCCTCTAGCGTTGGCAACAGATGTCATTTGGCAATAGTTCATGCGTATTATGAAATTGTTCTGGGCTTGTGATTTTGTTTTCAGTGCTGTGGCATGGAGAGTACGAGTGGAAGGATGCCAAGTCGCCGGATGAAATGTAAGTAATTGGCGAATACAACCGTCCCCAAAGTAACTATCATCCTTGCCCCGCTGCAGTGTGAACATAACGTACATTGATAAGGATGGCAAACGCATCAAGGTGCAGGGAAAAGTGGGCGACAATGTGCTTTACCTGGCGCATAGGCACGGCATTGAGATGGAGGGTGCGTGTGAGGCATCGCTAGCGTGCACCACGTGCCATGTGTATGTGCAGCACAATTATCTTGCAAAGCTGAATGAGGCGGATGAAAAGGAGGACGACCTGCTGGACATGGCGCCGTTTCTGAAAGAAAACTCCCGCCTCGGTTGTCAAATATTGTTAGATAAGAGCATGGACGGCATGGAGCTGGAGCTGCCAAAGGCAACACGCAATTTCTATGTGGACGGGCACAAGCCAAAGCCGCATTAATACTGCGCTGATTATTATTGTTAAATCAAATTGAATAAATATTGTATTATTATTAATTTTTGTGTTCCCAACTTCTATATTTCTTAAGTTTGTAAACAATGCTTTCGTTTTGTGTTTTCATCTGGCGAATAATTAAACTAAAGAAAATTTGTTAAGTTGAGCCTATAATTACATTTTCTAATCGATGATTACATTCAATGAAAGCAAAACAGAAACAGATGTAAGGAAATGTGGCGACACAGGAAATGGTATGAAACAATATTATAAAATTATGTTACAATTAAAGAAAATATGTAAAAAAATCTAAATGTGTATAGCGACAAACTAAAAAAAATCATTACAACAATTACACTGCACTATACATTAGATTGTGCTCAAGTGTGTGTGAATGATGCTCGTTGGGTTGAATGTGCGTTCAGTTCGTGGAGGGACTGCTGGAGCCAGAGCGCGAACGCACGCTGGCACGATCCTGTTCGCTACGCTCGTCATCACGATCACGACTCTTCTCATCCTTGTCCAGATCACGCTCTGGCTCTCGCTTGATTGGCTTCTCTGGCGCAGCAACAACGATCTCTTCTTTGGGCGATAGATTTTCGCGTTCGCGTTTGATCGCCTCCTTTTCAGCTTTGGTAGCGGGAACCTTTTTGTTGGTTTTCTTCATAACGGCCAAGTCTTTCAGCAGGCTGGCCACCTTGCGATTCAAGTTATCCACTTTCATGTCATGCAGACGCTCGACTTCCTTCAGTCTGTTGCGCATTTCATTCTCCTTTTCAAAGTTTTTGCCCTTCAGCTCCGTCAACTGCAAGATGGGTTGGTTTAATTGAAATTCGAATTTAAAAAGTAGTTGAATGTATGGCACCCACCTGCTTGTCCTTCTCCAGAAGCTCTTTGTCTTTTTGATTCAAGCGCTTCTCCAGACTGGCAATGCGCTCCTTTAGATATGTAATGGCCACCACATGATCTGACGAGTTTGTGTCCACAGTAATGGCAGCTGGTGCCGCAATTGTGCCATTTCCGCTATTGCCACGGGACATCTTGTCCGGAAGATCAAGGCCGGCACCGCTGACTGCTGTTACACCGCTGGCATTGCTGTTGCCAGTGTTTTTGCCAATATCGCCACCGCGTGTTGGCTTCTTTGCCGATGCAGTATTGTCTCTGTGCGCCGACGAGGAGGAGGACTTCTCATGTGGTCGCTTCTTGGACATGGATATTCGTCCCTCTTGCTGAGCCTTCAGTAATGCACGCTTATAAGCACAGGTACACAGCCAGCACAGAATTTTGCCATTGACCTGCAAGATGTCGGATAAATGCAATGTTTACAAAGTGTAAGGAATTCAAGTAATAAATATGGCTTAATTAATAAACCCTACGAACTACACTCTAGACTCTTATGAACGCAATACATAAACTCGTCTGAGTTGTACACTCTACATTGTCTAAACAAAACACATTCAACTTAAATTAATGATTGTATTATTGTATTATTATATTAATATAGACGGCAATCCTCCGATTTGTAATCTTCGCTTTGCGCTGACCTTTTTGTTTTCGTCGCGCCTGTCAAAGGCTGATCGCAGCTTGCACTCGTCGCATTGTGTGGGCGGTCCGTACTTAGCCTCGTAGCTGGCGCATCTATTTGCAGTTAGTGTGATATTTGGTTTGGTTAAAATGTTTAATCATTTTGTTTGGCACACACGTGGAGCAGAAAAGAGAAGAGAAAAATGTTTTGCGTTCATAAGAGACGTTGTTTGTTTTTTGTTTTGTTTGTTTAAAACTTGTTTTTGAAGAAATCAAGAAGAGTTGCTAATGAAGAACGCGCTTTGGTTTATGTTCTTTGAAGGCACAATTAGTTGGGTAAGTTTTAGGGGTAATATACACAAAAGTTGGTACAATAAACTCATTTCATAATCAATTTAAACTTGAGCCGAGCATTTAATACATTGTGCGTTCAAATTACAGCGACTGCCACGTTGCTCGTGCAATTTACTCAGAAATACAATCAACTACAAACAAGCTGACAACTGTTCGTTGTCTTCAGTTTAAGTGAAGGAGTTGCAAAAGTAAAACATACCTCATGCATTTCGAGCTACCGAAGGCGGCAACAATTTTGCAGCACTCGCAGGCGCTGGGCTTGCCATATTTGCCCAGATAATGTTCGCATTTTTTACAGGCACTCTGTGATTTGCTGTAAATGACAATCATGCAATAAATTTTATTGTATATCAAAAGGGTATTTAACTTACGTGGCGGAGGGAAATTCCGAGCGGCAATAAGTACATTTAACAACTGAGGTAGAACCACGGCACACCTGTGAAACAATCAAATTTTGTTAAAACGTGAGTTGCTTTTCATTTTAGCTTGTCCAAAATAAATAAAAAATAACTTCAAATTTGAGCTGAAAAATCTATCGATGGCACTTTCGATAGTATCGATTTTCTTTATTTTTTGTTAATAAATTATTGATACCAACGAAAAGGCATGAATAGAAAATTCATACTAATAATAAAAGCATTTCTATGTGTTTAAATAAACAATGTTTAATTTCGTAAACTCCATTTAGGCTGTTTAGGATTAATATAGACACGATCGATAGTCCCGATAGTTTTAACTATCATATCGAAACTATTGTTTGGTGTCACTATCGAGGCTTTTACTTTGTTTCTGCTTTCATCATTCATTTGCTCCGAAATGTTATTGAAAGAAATGGGGTCGCAGCGCAGACTTTTGTCGATCACTGTATGTAATGTGCTGTATTAGAATTACGCCTAGTTTCATTGAAAATTAGAGTTTGAGCACACTCCAGTTACAGCAGCTTCAAATCTCATTAGTCACAGCCGACGCCGACGCTGCTGCCGTCGACGCCAATGCCACAGCCACAGCTAAGGTTGCAGCGAGCTGCTGCTGCTGACGCGCTGCTTCCTCTTGCCTTCAATTTTCACTGGTAAATGCGCAGCAAAATTTTCGCAACAAAGCGACGCGTCATTGTTATTTTGTTATTGCCAAAAAATGAGCCCACGTACACACATCCTTTACTTATGCCACAATGTATATACACATACACATTTGAAATGTTTTTGTTTGTTGCAATTTTGTAGTACTTGTTTTACTAGCTTGTTAAATTTCATTTTTTTTTTTTTTGTTTGATTTTCACCTTGCAAAGCTGCTGGCCCGAGGAAAGTTCTTCGTATGGGTGCCGTGAAAAACATTTGGAGCATGCGAATAATACTTTTGCACTCATTTTGAAATTTTGTGTGTTTATTTAACTTTTTTGTGCTACTTTTGTCAACTTTAGTTTTAATTTTGCGATTCAGAAGACGACGCAAACAGTGTTACCACAACAATAAAAGTAAAATACAAGGCAATGGCATCAGGGTAACCATATTGCTGCAACAAATGTATCGAGTAGCGGGTTATCGAATGCAAAGCAACCCTTGAAATACAGTTTGATTTGAAGTGAAGAAGAAAATGACGCCTCAAAAAGAAGAAGAGAAGCATAAATAAATTCAAACAATTCAAACAACGTTCAAATCCAGTCTGTACTACTTTCATTTTATTTATGAACAAACAACGAAAAGAATAAGCAAAAAGTGTAACTAATCAGCTAAGAATATGCCTGAACAAACCAATATCAAAGTGGTAGTGCGCGTGCGTCCCTATAACAGGCGCGAACAGGAGCAGAATCAAAGGTGCATTATTAAAGTCATGGACGGATCTTCACTCCTGTTTGATCCAGACGAGGAGGATGACGAATTCTTTTTCCAAGGCACCAAACAGCACTACAGAGATATCTCCAAGCGTACTAACAAGAAACTAACCATGGAATATGATCGCGTATACGATACAGATCGCACTAACGATGACCTGTTCATGGAGTGTACAGCGCCGCTGGTCGACGCTGTCCTTGATGGGTAAGTGTAACTGCGCACCTGATCCGTGAGAATGTGTGTTAACCCTGTGTATGTGTATGTGTTTGTGTTTGCTGACAGGTACAATTGTTCGGTGTTTGTGTATGGGGCGACGGGTGCAGGCAAAACATTCACAATGCTGGGCAGTGAATATAGTCCGGGCATCACGTTTCTGACCATGCGGGATCTCTTTGAGAAGATTCAGAGCCAACAGGAAATACGCAAATTTGACGTGGGTGTCAGCTATTTGGAGGTGTATAATGAGCAGGTTATGAACCTGCTCACTAAGACAGGTCCATTGAAACTGCGCGAGGATGCAAATGGTGTTGTCGTTAGTGGCTTAGCACTGACGCCCATCTACAGTGCCGAGGAGCTGCTGCGCATGCTCACGCTGGGGAACTCGAATCGCACACAGCATCCAACGGATGCCAATGCAGAGAGTTCGCGATCTCATGCCATTTTCCAGGTGCACATACGCATCACGGACCGGAAGACTGGCACCAAGCGCAGCGTGAAGCTATCAATGATTGATTTGGCTGGCAGTGAACGCGCGGCTAGCACTAAGGGTCTAGGCATGCGGTTTAAGGAGGGCGCCAGCATCAACAAGAGCCTTTTGGCTCTGGGCAACTGCATAAATAAGCTGGCCGATGGCCTTAAGCACATACCTTACCGTGACTCCAATCTGACACGCATACTGAAAGACTCGTTGGGCGGCAACTGTCGCACCCTGATGGTGGCCAATGTATCCATGAGCTCGCTCACCTACGAGGATACTTACAATACGCTCAAGTATGCAAGTCGGGCCAAGAAGATTCGCACCGTACTGCGGCAGAACGTGCTCAAGTCGAATTTGCCCAAGGAGTTCTACGTGAAGAAGGTCAATGAGCTAATGCTCGACCAGGAACGTTTACTCGAGCGCAACAAGGCGCTGGAGGCAAAACTTACCCAATCGGAACGTTCTAGCAACGGCAGCAACTACGATCCACAGGAGCTTAAGCCTTGGTTCAGCAGGATTGATGCTATATACGCTTCTGTGCTCAAATCACAGCAGTGCGTGATTGGCATACGCAGCAAAATCCAAACCATTAGCCATCTTCAAACGATCAAAAAGGACTTTGAGCAGCTGCGCAAGTTGTTGACGCTGGATCAACGAATGATTCAAGAGGTGCGTATGTTTCCTTTTCTACTTAAACATCTACTCAATTTAAGCGTGATTATAAATTTTTCGAATGTTAACAAAGACGAAGCACTTTGTAGATTTACAGTGCGCCAAGTTCGATTCCCGCAAGTGAAGAAACGAAAAGAAATTGTACAACAAAGATCTTGTTACCCAATTATAGTAATGACATTGTATAAAATGAGCTTGTTTCTATTTGATGTCAATAAATTTGTAGTCACGCTTAAGGCCAATTATTAACATTAGTTTAATATATCTTTGATATAATATATATTAATTAGTTCAATGACCAGGCAGTGAAATTGATTGGAACAACGAGTATACTTATATTTAAACAATAACAGTCTTTAGGCATCTCCCAGCAGCTCCTTCTGCTTGCTGGCCAGCAATTTGTCCGCCTCGGCGATATACTTGTCCGCAATGGCAGTGACCTGTGTCTGGGCAGCAAAGGCATCATCTTTTCCAATTTCCGTCTGCTTTTTGAGCTTGCGTATCTGTTCATTCTGTATGTGGCGTATGGCATCGCGGTATTTGATAAACATTGCCTTGGCATTCTTGGAGAGATGCTCACGGTGCTCCTTGGTCACCTTGGGTATGGGTATGAAGAGTGTGGTGCCGTCTTGTTGTGGATTGAGATTCATGCCACTCTTCTCAATGGCACGCAAAACATCGGGTATTGTTTGTGGGAAGGCAATCATATTGACAATAATTGTCTTGGGATTCTTGCGCGATATCTGCGCCAGTTCCTGCAGCTCATGCTCCGCACCGTCCAGTTTGATGCGCAGCGTGTCGATGGCGCCACTTGTGGAGCGCAGCGATAGATTCTTTATAAAATCATCCTTCATTTGCTGCACGGACTTTTGCATTTGTGCATTTAGGCCATCCAAGTTGATCAGTTCGCGCAGCTGCTGTTCATTGATATCCACCTTAACTGGTTTCCCCTTGCCGCCCTTTTCCTTCTTTCTGTCCTTGCCTTTTGCATAACCGCGCGCCGGTTGCAGCCACAGCGCTGCTGCACCTGCGTCGCCTGCTACCGCTTGTCCCTGCCGCTCTAGCCGCTGTCGGTTGATAAGGCTGAGCACCGGTCGAACTGGCGCTAGCCTCGCGCTCAACCCAAGTAAATGCACTCCAGATTTGGCGAACATTTAAAAAAAAAATAGTTGAAATTTACGAGTAAAATAAATGCGAAGCTGACAACCCGCTTCAAATGAAATAAAGCTGCCTAGAAGTGCTGCCAACTTGTTTTCTCTACCCAAAGCTAGTACGCTGTTGGAGCAAAAAGTTTAAAAACAAGCAACAAATATCAATGATCTTAAAAAAACAGCTAACGTACCAATTGAAAATATATAAACTCTTTTATGTACTAGAGAAAGGCAGGCAGAACCCCACATGCCATATGTATATTAATTTCTTATTATATATATTCCCACCTTTTTACAGGACTTTAAGCTGTTTACAAACTATCTAAACACTTTGAGTAGTAGAATTCAGAAGTACAGCACGGAACTGCCGCAGTGGCGCAGCAAGTTGGAGGCCGCCTGCGTTAATTTAAAAGCATTGAAGCATGAGGTAAAGGAATCAAAATACAACCACATTTTGAACTTGTACTTGAGCAACAAGGATCTGGAAGTGCAGTTGTCAAAGCAGCATATAAACAGCGCCCATTTAACCGGCATCAACAATGAGCTGGCGGATAATTCGTGTCGCTCGCTCAAAGCGTTTACCATGGCCTGCGAAGTATTGCAGCAGCTGTATAATCGCCTGGAGGAGACACAGAAACTGACGCCTGATATACAGACAGCATACGAACGGCTGGAACACAAGATGCGTTTTACAGAATCAGAAGCAGTTGATTCGGTGCAGAGCTCGGAACTGGATGCCCTGCTTGCCGAGCAAGTGGAGGAGGAGCCACCAACACCGAGCAGCAGCGCCAAGAAGCGCACTCGCGCTCGCCTAACACGCACATTAACCGATAGCGAATTTGTACTGCACATGGGCGTTGATAGCTGCGAGGACACAGACTCTGACACGGAACCTACAGGCAACAGCGAGCCGTTGTTTAAGAAACCGTGCAATCTCAACGTAACCCAAGTAGTATCCAGCCAGGCGAACTCCCACCAAGCGCTGACAGTGACGGTTACCAAGCCGCGAGTCAACCATCGTATGGTATCAGACATGCTCTCCGAACAGAATGTCTGCGGTTCATCGGACAAGGAGAAAATTAGGCAAGGTAAGTCATAATCAACCTGTTGCTTTACTTTACTCTTTGCTAACTCGTTTTGCCCTTTGCAGCACTGCTCAAATCAAACAAATTTACCACGCAGGGACTTCAGCGCACCTGCGCAGCTGGGATACAAAAGGAGAACTTAAAGTTCACAACGAACTGTGTGCGAAAAAGTCCTCGTTCTATGATCGCAAAAAGTGAGTTTTAATACCAAAAAAAGGCTCTCGTTTTGTATGTTGTGGGGATTTACTAATGTCTTAAATTTATTTTCTTTTTCTTTCATACAGCCCTCGCCGGCAGTACGACGACGATGCGGAAACCTATATCCCGTCTAGCAGGAACTATTGGATCGGGCGCCAAGGAGGCGCCTGTTGTGAGGATAAATCGGGCCGCATCTTTTCGCGTAAAAAAATAATAATACGGTTTCTAATTGATTTGCTTTGATTTGAGTATTTAATGAGTTTATTTTTTAATTTCGTTTAATTTTTCGTGTGCTGCTCAAACGATAGAAACTTTGAGTTGTGTACTAACATAATTAACTAAAATATATATATATATTCTTTAAGTTACTTGTACTCTGATTGAGTTGCAAAACGTTGCGTAACGCTTTAGCTCTAGAAATACAAAGCAGTTTCCTTGCCAGCACCTACATGTTGTCTATCGTTTCTGAAAATATCACCACCATGCCAAGCCCCAATGCGATGTGGCGGCGCCAGTCCCAGCAATCCCAGCAGAATATAAAGTAGAGCGCCTAGATTGATACCCAACAACATCAGACCCGGTCCCAGCAGCGGGCCAAGCGATACGGCTGAACTGGAGCCAGGCCAGCCACTTTGTTGACTGCCGTAGCCGGAATACGACAGGCGACGCCAAGGTTGCTGTTCACTGCCAACATCATCGATTTGCTGCCGCTCCAAGTCTGTGTTCAGATCCTTTTTTTTGCTTTCGGCCAGAAGAGTGTAGCGCGGAAGAAACGGTTTATCTACTGCCTTTTGTACATCGCTTGCGGTCGCCATCAATGTCAATGCCGCCACACAGAGTGCAGGGAGAATGAGCTGCTGCATGACGAAAACTGTTTGCCGACTTGGCGCCCAGCGCCCCCTTTTATAGTGCCTCACAAGCAAAGACCGTGTCTGACACTGGGTACACCTGAGTGATTCTTTTGAGATGTCAGCAATGCCCACAAACGTCGCGTCCATCAAATGTACAATCTAAAGCCCATTGACCCAATTCAGAAGTTTGTTTGTCGTAAGCATTTAGGTACATATGTATATATTTGGATAAGATTAGCATTGTTCATTTTATTGTCCGTCTGATTGAGTATGTAATGTGCTGGTCTAGTTAAGACGCTGCGCCTTGAGCAGCACTTGTGGCTGCTCGATCTCTGACTTGCTCTGCACGAGCTTTAGCTCGCGTTCCCAAGCCTGCACTTTACCGCTGCTTGGAGGCAATGAGGCTACAGTGCGCTTGATCACTGCTTGAAGTGTGGCAATGGTCAACTCGAAAGCCTTGGTCATGTCGCCGTCACTGGCATGGCTGTGGGCTAGAAAGAGTGAGGCGAATAGATCCCCGGTGCCGGTGAAGAACAGATCTTTATCACCCTGCTTGGGTATATCGATGGCCAGTCGAGGGCCATCTAGCTGGCTTAGAAAGGCGCGCAAAACGCCTGACTCGCCCAGATCGCTGCTGGATATGACAACCGTTTTGATTTTACGCTGATGGAACCAATCCATGGCCTCCCACACGGCTGCCTCGCTACGAACCTCCTTGCCAGTGAGCAGCTCCACCTCGTACTGATTGGGCGTTATAATGTCTGCCAGTGGAATGATCTCATCCCGATAGACAGGCAGCACCTCCTTGGCCACATACATGCTGCCATTGTCACCCATGACGGGATCACAAACATATATCAGCTTGGGATTGGCCTGGCGTATCTTCTGCAGTATAACGCCCACTTGACGCAGGAACAACGGATTGCCAATGTATCCAGTAAGCAGATGAGAATATTGGCACAACAACTCATTCGACTCCAGACCGTCGAATATGTTGGCTGCAATGCAAACAACAAATCAATGTATCAAATTTCTACAATTATAAATCATAAATTATACTAACCTAATTCTTTTTCAGTGGATATTGGACCCTTGAAACATTTGTAGCCCGTGTGATTTGAAAATTGCACTGAATTCAATGGATCCACGTCGAAGCCGAGCAGCTAAAGCAGTTAAAATACAATTAATATGTATTGGGATGTAACAAATAATAGTAATGTAATGTGAGAACACACCTGCAGGGGATAGGTAGCCACCTTGTTGCCCACATAGCCGTGCACTACGTGACTTTGAATTGAGAGCACCCGTTTAGTATTGGGCGTAGCCATATTATTGAAGTATCTCAAGTATAGCTGATGCTGTAGCTGAGCAGTGGAATAAATGCGCTGTTGAAACCGGTTGGACTTGCGGTAAGCGACTAGGCACAAATCATTTCAATTTAGGTAAATATAGACGCCATATACAACTGACGGTCATCTTATCAGTGCTCAGCTGATAATCATTCACTGATAAGGCATAGACCACAGTGGGCGACAGGGCTATATACAATAAGATCTCAGCAAATAGTGGTATCAATCTCAACAACCAGCATAGCTTCTTTTTGTTATGTTAGCAATCTATTAAACTGTCTGTGACCTTGAACACCAATAAATTTATAAATTACAAACATTTATACTCAACGCCCCCTTCCATAGACCGATCCAACAACTACTGCATCTTCGTACTTGGTATCGATACCAGAACAGCTGTTGTGTATGTTAGTTGCTGTGAATGGCAGTTTTCCAGCGCATGGTTTACGTAAACTTTTAATTGTTAAGTTTTCAATAAAAACTTGCAATTAAGTGTAATTTAAAAAGTTTAATATCTTGACGTTTACCATGGCGGCTAATCTAACACGTCTGCTGGAGCGTAACATACGCAGCAGTAATGCAGCGGCAGCGCAACGTACCGTGCGGCTTTTTAGCAGCCAGCAGCAGCCCGAAGTGGACGACGATGAAGGTAAACAAGCTAAATTGTTTCAAATGTGTGTTAAACAATCCTATTTTGCTTGCAGAGTTTCGTGTGCTGAGCCTGCGTACCGTTAAGCAGCAAGCACGCAGACGTGAAATAAAAAAGGAAGTGGTTCAGCCGCCGCGAACAACGCGCATGGCTGTCGATCAGGATTGGGCGGCTGTTTGGACGGGTCCACGTTCCTTTCATCCTGCCAGTGTGCCGCTGCCGTTGCGTCAGGGCTACACAGAGCGCGGGGCAGCTGCGCCTTCGAAGTACGCCAATGCAGAGCTAATGAAAATACCAAATTTCTTACATTTGACGCCACCGGCCATACGACAGCAATGCGAGTCAATTAAAAAGTTTTGCACGCCCTGGCCAAAGGGTCTGGAGACGGAGGTCAAATGGAAACGTCACTTTCCCGTGGAAGTTGTCACCACAGACTATTGTCACAGTCTGCCCACAATACGACAGCCGGAAGCTCGCCGTGTTACCATCACACTGAAGCTGTCGGACTTGGAGTTCGATGCACATGCTAAGGACAAATTTTTGCGTCTTGTCGGTGAGCGTTACAACCAGGAGACGGGAGTGTTGACGTTTATGGCTGATCGCTGCCCAACGCGCAAGCAAAATTACGATTATGCTCTGTATTTGTTAACGGCGTGCTATCACGAGTCGTTCATAACGGAGGACTGGGAGGCCACCAAGTCAGAGGCGGACATGGAGCTGTATCTGTTTGAGCGAAATCAAGCCAAACGCTCAGCCGAGGCAATACTCAATTGGAAGGCAACGGCAGAGCAGAAGATCGCGCCCAGTGCTGGCTATGCTGGAAGTGTGGAGCAGTTGATAAATGAGGGCGAGAACGAGTACAACATAGCCAAGTATAAGGAAGAAGTGCTAAATATGTTAAAAATAACAGCTGTCTAGTAAGCATTGACAATACACTAATTGTTATAACAAGAACCTGAAATAAATTTAAAAATTCATTACACAAACCATTGAGAATTGTAGCCGGCAAGACGCGAACACCCGCGACAGCTGATTAAGCTGTCGGCGTGGCGTTGTGAGTGGCAAAAGAACACGGCGCATTCAAGAAGCAGCAGTAATTTGTTAGCCAAAATAGAAGAAGACTGGTTTAGTGGACGTGGATACAGCTTTTGTTTAAATTATTAATTAATATTAGCTTTAGAATTTGTCAAACCGGAATAAACTAGCTGCTGACGCTCGCCTTAAGCCGCTACCTGACAGGTAAAGATATCTAACCTACGCAAATGACGTTTCCAACCAATGCAAACAAACAACACTTGTCCAATCAACTACATTCGATAATGCACTTATTTATCTACTGCTGTTCTTTTGATTTCGTTGTTGTTACAGGAAGTTGCCTGTCACTTAACTTAATGTAGACTATCTCAACTTCAAAAACACGAGAAATTGCCTTCGTTGGCAATGTTAACAGTCCCTGCCGCTGCTTATCAGTGAAATGGTTTTGTTTGTTTTTGCTTTGTATGTACTGATTCCCGCATCTAAATACACACAAGACATGTACCTAAATGTGCGTGTGTGTCTGTGTGTTTCTGTTGAAAACCTACTGTGGTGGCTAGCTTCAGTACACCGTTACACCCTCATGGAACTACAAGCTGCTTGCTGAAAGACGTACATATAGTATGAACTTTATAGTACGCCATGATAAGTGCTTGAAGTGAATTTAATAAATAAGTAACATTCGGTAATAAGAAACTCATGACATACTTTTACGATGTTCATATTTTTCCAGATGCGTTCTTGGCACGTGTAAACTCAGCTTCGATTTGAGGTCATATACGTTGCATATAAATAATATATTCAGTGTCTTTGCCTTGAGCTCACATACGCTTGTACGTGTTAAGCTCTAAGCTCAGATTCAAGAAATAAGCATAACGCGCAGAGCTTCTTAAAGAAGAAGTTCACTAATACATGCGCAAATTTACTAATACACAAACATCAGCCTTAAAGCGGGAAATTGTACATAGTTTGAATGTTAGTTGACTTTTTTATAGTGAACAAGTTTTACCAAGTAAAAATCAAACATAAAACTCCATATCAAAGTGTATAACAAACGTGTAGCGTTACTTAAAATTTGAAATGAAGTAAATATGCAGACATTTTACAGTACGTGTTGTACACATGTTATAATTTTTCATTTGGTAATTGACTATTTTCAGTACGAGTACACGAAAATATAGAACCCAGCAACCGCAGCAGTACCAGCGGCAGCAGCAGCAGCGGCAGCGGCAGAGGCAGCTGAGCTAACAATACGCAACGTCTCCCATTTCAACTTGCTCATGAGTATCTGTACTGGTATCAGTTGTAGCAGTGGGTCGCTGCCAGCGTAACCAGCGAGCTTGACACGTATCCATAAGAGAAAAACATAAATTCAATACAGAATGCGTCGTCCCAATATAAAATGGATGATAAAGTCGGTATTTCTGGTGCTCTTAACGCTGATGGTGTTTGTGCTTATCACCAGCTGGATATCGTCCACGCCATACACCAATAAGCCAGTGCACCACAGCCTCGAGCCTGAGCCTTTGAAGCGAGCGCCGCCATCAGGCGAAAGGTTTGTGCAACATGTCAATAAAGAACAAATAAAAGCGCAGGCGCACTTGGATGAGCCAGTCCACAAGAAGATAAACGAAGTAGTGGAAAATCAGGCGGTAGACCAGTTGGCAAACTATGACGCGAATGGCGATGTGGCTGGCGATGCGGATGGCGACTTAGACCAAGCTGAAAATGACTTACCAGCAATACTCAATGAAGAAGACCAGCCAAATGTTAATCTGCAGGTGGCGGCGCCGATAGACAATCTAAGGAAGAAGGATTGGCACGACTACACAGCAATGGACCGCGATGCCCTGCGTGTGGGCCTTGGGGAGCATGGTAAGGCGGCCAAGCTGGAAGATGAGCATGTACGCGAAGCGGAGAAAAAACTATCGCTTGAAAACGGCTTCAATGCGTTGCTCTCCGACTCGATATCAGTGAATCGCTCCCTGCCTGACATACGACATAAGGAGTGAGTAGAAACAAGTGCACAGCTAGAGTATCTCAAACCTAGCTGTGTATTCGTGCAGTTAGAGATACTTTCTTAAAGATTGTTTGCTAATTCTTACTGTGTTTCATAGCTGCCGCAAAAAACTGTATATCAGCAAACTGCCTAACGTTTCTGTGATCATCATCTTTTACAATGAGTATTTATCTGTGCTAATGCGATCCGTTCATAGTTTGTTGAACCGTTCGCCGCCAGAGTTGCTAAAGGAGATTATTTTGGTGGATGACTATAGTGATCGCGACTATCTGTTCAAACCGTTGGAGGACTACATAGCCGAGCACTTTAAGAACGTGCGCGTGGTTCGCCTGCCAAAGCGCACGGGTTTGATTGGTGCACGCTCTGCGGGCGCACGGAACGCCACTGCCGATGTGCTGATCTTTCTGGACTCGCACGTCGAGGCCAACTACAATTGGTTGCCACCTCTGCTGGAGCCGATTGCTATTAATAAACGCACGGCCGTCTGTCCGTTTATTGATGTCATCGATCACAGTAATTTTAATTATCGTGCACAGGACGAGGGCGCGCGTGGTGCCTTTGATTGGGAGTTCTTCTACAAACGTTTGCCGTTGCTACCAGAGGATCTCAAACGGCCTGCGGAGCCCTTTAAGAGTCCGGTCATGGCGGGAGGCCTGTTTGCCATATCCTCTGAGTTCTTTTGGGAGCTGGGCGGCTACGATGAGGGCCTGGACATTTGGGGCGGCGAGCAGTATGAATTGAGTTTCAAAATTTGGATGTGCGGTGGCGAAATGTACGATGCACCTTGCTCTCGTGTTGGTCACATCTATCGCGGTCCACGTAACCATGTGCCCAGCCCACGTTCTGGTGACTATTTGCACAAGGTGAGCAACCCCTTAACTTGTCTACTATCAGTTTGTTATTCTAAGCATTATCTTGCAGAACTACAAGCGCGTTGCCGAGGTCTGGATGGATGAGTACAAAAAGTATTTGTACAATAACGGCGATGGCATCTACGAACGCATAGACGCTGGTGATCTAAGCGCACAGAAAGCCATTCGCACAAAGCTCAAGTGCAAATCGTTCAAGTGGTTCATGGAAACTGTGGCCTTTGATTTGATGAAGAGCTATCCGCCCGTTGATCCGCCCGACTATGCCAGCGGGGCCATACAGAATGTGGGCGATCCCAGAATGTGCATAGACACGCTGGGACAAAAGCATCACAACAAGATTGGCATGTACCATTGTGCAAGTGATCTGGTGAGACCACAGCGAACGCAGTACTGGTCTCTCAGCTGGAAGCGAGATTTGCGGCTGCGCCGTAAGAAGGACTGCCTGGACGTGCAAATATGGGATGCAAATGCGCCCATTTGGCTCTGGGACTGTCACGGCCAGCAAGGCAATCAATACTGGTACTACGACTATCGCAGTAGACTGATCAAGCACGGCCAGGAGGGTAAACGCTGCATAGAGCTGCTGCCCTTCAGCCAGGAGGTTGTGGTCAATGCCTGTAACGCGAGCAACACCTACATGAAGTGGACATTTGGTTTCGTTGACAAACAAGCGCTGGACAACTACCACAAAGATCTGGTGCTGAAGCTTTAATTGTGTTAAAACTCGTTCGCCACTTGCCATGTACTTAAACAGCAATTGTAAAGTCTAATTTTCTATTCTATGTAGTTTTATGTACATAAATAGTATTTGGAGAGTAAAGCTAGTTTTTAAGCAAAATTGGTCCAATTTACGTTTTAGAACGATATTGAAAACGCACATTCCAATTGTCAGTTTTTACTCCCTGTACCCATAAAATGGGTAAAAGGGGGTATTGGATTTGTGCAAAAGTATGTAACAAGCAGAAGGAGACATCTACGACCCAATAAAGTATATATATTCTTGATCAGTATCAATAGAGATTTCAATTTGGCCATGTCCGTCTGTCTGTCCGTCTGTCCGTCTGTCCGTCCGTCCGTCTGTCCGGATGAACGCGTCGATCTCAGCAACTATAATAGTTAGAGGCACCAAATTTGGAATGTAGGTTCCTGTATACCATACGCAGATCAAGTTTGTTTCCGATCTCAGATATCTCCCCCCGTTCCCGCGCAATTGGATCAAAACGTTTAATCGCTACACTTTAAAATATATAGCTTTGGGATTTATAATGTACAATACTTTAGTCACTCTTAACCTACTGTCCAAATTTCAAGTCGATCGGATAATAAACACGGAAGTTATTCAACAAACAAGATTTAGTACTGCAGCGAGGGGGGGAAGAAGCAGCACAGCCACGGCTTTCGCTGCCGCTTTGCTGTCGCTTGTGTGTGTGCATCGTAGTGTATGTGTGTGTCTTAACGGATACTAAATATAAATGTTCTTCAGAATTTTCAAAAATTTGTGATATTTTTCGATCCTAATTCTTTAAATTATAGAAGACTAGCCATTCATCTCAGCGAGCCCTGGTTCGGCCATACCCTTTCAAATTCTTCGAGGACTCATTGCCTTAGAATCAAAAGGACTGACTTTCTCGATTGGCATTTAAGGATTTCCACGATTTCACCGAAAAAAACACTTCATTTTTTTGCAAGGGGTAGGTCAGCAAAAAGGATCTAAAATCACAAGATCGCCTGTAACTCGGTTATTTCAAGGACGATTTTGATGTCCTTTGGCAAAAAGATAGGACTTATCCTGTCAAACCCGGATATATAACCCAAAGGTCAAATATTCTTACAGGAGCTGAGAAATAAGGACTTTTCTTTATACACAAAAGTAGCGATATCTCGGCCATATCCTTGCGTATCCTGACGAGTCCTATGTCAGACAACTTGGCATTATCAGGGCTACCAACTGGCCAAAGGACATCAAATTCGTCCTTGTAGTTCCCAAGATATTGAGTATTTTGTATTTTGAGCACGATTCCTTTCGCCCTCGGACTGAAAATTTCCAAGTCGATGGTCCTTAGATGACCCCATAATCCTTGAATGCCAATCGATAGAGTAGGTCCATACGATCCTAACGCACAAGGTCCTTTTGAAATCTGCAAGGATATGAGTAAATGGGAGCCACTAGAAAACCGTTCCATATGTGTGTGCAGAAATTCAAAATATTTGTTGCATACTCTTGGGCTGCTGATCTTATAAGCTGCTGAGCTACAAAACCTTGCGGCATATTATTAGCTATAACTTGGCCAAATCCTTAAGGATTTCGAAAACCCATACATTTCTGTACTCGTAGCAATCAGGACTATCGATTGGCATTCAAGGATTTCCAGGATTTCACCGAAAAAAACACTTCATTTTTTTGCAAGGGGGTAGGTCAGCAAAAAGGATCTAAAATCACAAGATCGCCTGTAACTCGGCCATTTCAAGGACGATTTTGATGTCCTTTGGCAAAAAGATAGGACTTATCCTGTCAAACCCGGATATATAACCCAAAGGTCAAATATCCTTACAGGAGCTGAGAAATAAGGACTTTTCTTTATACACAAAAGTAGCGATATCTCGGCCGTATCCTTGCGTATCCTGACGAGTCCTGTGTCAGACAACTTGGCATTATCAGGGCTACCAACTGGCCAAAGGACATCAAATTCGTCCTTGTAGTTCCCAAGATATTGAGTATTTTGTATTTTGAGCACGATTCCTTTCGCCCTCGGACTGAAAATTTCCAAGTCGATGGTCCTTAGATGACCCCATAATCCTTGAATGCCAATCGATAGAGAAGGTCCATACGATCCTAACGCACAAGGTCCTTTTGAAATCTGCAAGGATATGGCTGAATGGGAGCCACTAGAAAACCGTTCCATACGTGTGTGCAGAAATTCAAAATATTTGTTGCATACTCTTGGGCTGCTGATCTTATAAGCTGCTGAGCTACAAAACCTTGCGGCATATTATTAGCTATAACTTGGCCAAATCCTTAAGGATTTCGAAAACCCATACATTTCTGTACTCGTAGCAATCAGGACTATCGATTGGCATTCAAGGATTTCCAGGATTTCACCGAAAAAAACACTTCATTTTTTTGCAAGGGGGTAGGTCAGCAAAAAGGATCTAAAATCACAAGATCGCCTGTAACTCGGTTATTTCAAGGACGATTTTGATGTCCTTTGGCAAAAAGATAGGACTTATCCTGTCAAACCCGGATATATAACCCAAAAGTCAAATATCCTTACAGGAGCTGAGAAATAAGGACTTTTCTTTATACACAAAAGTAGCGATATCTCGGCCATATCCTTGCGTATCCTGACGAGTCCTATGTCAGACAACTTGGCATTATCAGGGCTACCAACTGGCCAAAGGACATCAAATTCGTCCTTGTAGTTCCCAAGATATTGAGTATTTTGTATTTTGAGCACGATTCCTTTCGCCCTCGGACTGAAAATTTCCAAGTCGATGGTCCTTAGATGACCCCATAATCCTTGAATGCCAATCGATAGAGTAGGTCCATACGATCCTAACGCACAAGGTCCTTTCAAAATCTGCAAGGATATGGCTGAATGGGAGCTACTAGAAAACCGTTCCATATGTGTGTGCAGAAATTCAAAATATTTGTTGCTTACTTTTGGGCTGCTGATCTCATAAGAGCCACAAAATCTTGCGGCATCCTTTTAGCTATAGCTCGGTCAAATCCTTAAGGATTTCGAAAACCCATACATTTCTGTACTCGTAGGAATCAGGACTTACGATTGGCATTCAAGGATTTCCAGGATTTCACCGAAAAAAACACTTCATTTTTTTGCAAGGGGGTAGGTCACCAAAAAGGATCTAAAATCACAAGATCGCCTGTAACTCGGCCATTTCAAGGACGATTTTGATGTCCTTTGGCAAAAAGATAGGACTTATCCTGTCAAACCCGGATATATAACCCAAAGGTCAAATATCCTTACAGGAGCTGAGAAATAAGGACTTTTCTTTATACACAAAAGTAGCGATATCTCGGCCGTATCCTTGCGTATCCTGACGAGTCCTGTGTCAGACAACTTGGCATTATCAGGGCTACCAACTGGCCAAAGGACATCAAATTCGTCCTTGTAGTTCCCAAGATATTGAGTATTTTGTATTTTGAGCACGATTCCTTTCGCCCTCGGACTGAAAATTTCCAAGTCGATGGTCCTTAGATGACCCCATAATCCTTGAATGCCAATCGATAGAGAAGGTCCATACGATCCTAACGCACAAGGTCCTTTTGAAATCTGCAAGGATATGGCTGAATGGGAGCCACTAGAAAACCGTTCCATACGTGTGTGCAGAAATTCAAAATATTTGTTGCATACTCTTGGGCTGCTGATCTTATAAGCTGCTGAGCTACAAAACCTTGCGGCATATTATTAGCTATAACTTGGCCAAATCCTTAAGGATTTCGAAAACCCATACATTTCTGTACTCGTAGCAATCAGGACTATCGATTGGCATTCAAGGATTTCCAGGATTTCACCGAAAAAAACACTTCATTTTTTTGCAAGGGGTAGGTCAGCAAAAAGGATCTAAAATCACAAGATCGCCTGTAACTCGGCCATTTCAAGGACGATTTTGATGTCCTTTGGCAAAAAGATAGGACTTATCCTGTCAAACCCGGATATATAACCCAAAAGTCAAATATCCTTACAGGAGCTGAGAAATAAGGACTTTTCTTTATACACAAAAGTAGCGATATCTCGGCCATATCCTTGCGTATCCTGACGAGTCCTATGTCAGACAACTTGGCATTATCAGGGCTAACAACTGGCCGTGGACTGAATGAAGTAGCACAGCCACCTCTTAAAATGCCACGCTTGTGCTGTCGCTTGTATGTGTGCATCTTTGTGTATGTGTGTGTCTGTGCTTAATTGTACGAAAATGAGATCAGAAATTTTTGACCTGGGTACAGGGAGTTTTGTAGTCGGGTATACTCGACTATAGCATTCTTACTTGTTTAAGTGCTTATATTAAATCCGACTACAAATGAAATATGTAAACTTGTTTAACTTTGTTTGTCGTTTTATTTAATATTAATATCTGTTTGCTTTCAATACGCGTACTTTAAATAAATATAATTTATGATTTATTTCATATACTTTATATACGTTTTTTTCTGTTTATTTTCAGTTTTTTGTTTATCGTTTTACAATATGTATCATCATCATCATCTTTACCTTCAACCCATCATCATCATCTTACATGATTCTTTTTGTCGATCTTTTAAGTGCAGTAGTTTCTAGTGTTTCGCTCATTTCATTTGTAATTAATATATGCCAATATTTATAGTATATATTCTCAATATATATCGTATTTATATATATTTATATATACTTATATATATAGATGTATTTTCATTTTCATGCTCTGCTTGCTTGCCCCGCAAAAAACTCAAAACACATGTAAACTCGTGTATAACTTAATAATGGCAAAAAGTTTGTTTTCCTTTTATTTCGAAAATTATATAAAAAGCATTTACAAACTATAATAGTTGTTGGCTTGCGTAATCAGTTAATCAGTTAATCATTTAATCAATTATCAATTATCATAATTTATATTTATATATATAAACATTTAAATATTTATCAAAACATGTTTTTTCTTGTTGCTCAAAAGTCTTCTTCGCTGCCTTACATTTACATACATACGTTTTACATTTATGATTCTCCTGCACATTTCTCAGTTTCATCATTCTTCATCATAATTTTAAATGATAAGCATAAGTATACATATAATTAATAACCATTTTGTGCAAAATAATGTGTTTTTTTTCTTCTTTTTCTTTTAGTGTTTAGACTAATTTGATTTGAAATTCAGTTGCGCTGCCATTTTGTTTTTTTTGGATGGATGCAAATTAATTGAGTTTTGGTTTTTACAACAATTCATGCGTGAAAATGTTAGTTCTTTAGTAATTTATAGTTGTTGTTGTTGTGTACTTAATACTTGCTTGGTTTCGAGTCTTTCTTTTTTTTTTTTGGGGGATTTTAGTTTGAATTTGCTTTAACATTTACAGCACATGTCATAAAAAAAAAGATATTTGCGCATAAATAAATAAAACTTCATTTGTTGCATTTTATTTGATAAATGTATGTGTGTAGTTTTTCTTGCTTGTGTTTTTCTTTGCTTAAACTTAGTTTAAATTATGAATAATGTTTTTAAAAATGTCTTGATGCTTTACGCGCTGCTCTTCACTTCACTTCGTTACTTTACTATCATCGTCTCATCTCTTTCCATTCACGTGTTATGCTTTAATGCTTATTTATGTGCTTTTTACGTATGCTTAGCTTAAAATGCTGCCCCTTCCCTTACCCAGGCCCCCTCGCTGTGCTCAAATCGCCAGATCGCACACATACTACTACATACAAAAATGTTAGTATGCAATTATTTTGTTTTTGTTTTTGTTTTTGTTTTTGTAGGTTTGCCTTTGTTACGCTCTGTGTGTGTGTGTGTGTGTGAGTTTATGTCTGAATGAATTTGCAGTTAACGGTAAATCAAATGTCACAAATGCCGCTCTCTTCGTTTGCAGAGAGGCAATCTCAATCTTGGCTACACTGCACGAAAAGAACTAGCGGCATTTGCTGGCAGTCAATTTGAATTCGCTTGGCGCTGCAAAGTACGAACAGCAGCACCAAGGGACAGTCAAATTGTTGCACTGAAGAAAAAAACTAGTTAGAAATATAAATGTATTATTGTTTTCCCTATATGCATGTGTGGTATTTTTTAGTGTAGGTTTGTTGTTTACCAGTAAAAACTTGTTACCAACTATTTATTAATGTTATTTTTGTTGTTTGCGAAATTCTTTACGTTTTTGTTTTTTTTTGTTTTTGTTTGTTTGTTTCTAGTTTGCTTTAAAAAATTGGTTTATTTGTACTTTTGGCAATGATCTTTTACGAGTATCCGTCCACTTACAGTTTTCTTTTGTTTGTTTGTTTCTTTGTTTGTTTGTTAATATTAATTTTTGTTTATTTTGCTCGCAATAGAAACTCAAGCAAAAATTTCTTTAGCATTTTGTTTATTAGGTTTTTGTTTTTTTTAGTTAATCATTTCATCGTTTTCTAGTGTTTGCTCTGTAGTTTGCTGTTGTTGTTGGTTTTTTGTTTTTTTGTTTAGTGTATTTGCTGTTTGCTTCTTAACAAAGTAAAAGAAAACATAATTCAACTCATTTAACAGAAAATGCCAACAATATAGCTGCACTTAAGAAACTAAAGTTATTATGTGTTGATTTTATATATATATATATGTATCTAGCTGCATTTGTTTCATTTTGTTTTTCTTCCAGTGTATAAACTAGTCATATGTGAGTGAGTCTGTGTGTGTGTGAGTGTGTATGTAGTGGAGTTTGTATTCATTTAGTGTATTACTGCTTGCTGGAATGGTGACTGGAACTGGAACTGGAACTGGCTCCCTGCCACCTGCTGTTCGCCTCCCTCCCCTCGTATGGCACACGAAATCAGGACGCGCTTTACAAAAATAATTGCTGTGAGAATATTTCAGTCGTTTGTGGCTTAAGCTTAGAGCTAAACAGCGACGGAGCCAGGCGACTACTACGGATACAACTACCAGTAGAAGTAGGAACCCATCTGGCGCTGATAGGCGCTCAGGTTTGCTGCGTTGGCGGCTGCACGACCCCCGCCGCTGCCGCTGCTGCTGCTGCTGCTGCTGCTATTGCCGGCTGCTGCTGCTGCTGCAGCTGCTGCTGCTGCTGGGGTGTTGGGCCATTGGGAGTGCCATTGTTGCCATTGCCATTGGCGTTGGCGTTGTTGGCGCTGCCATTCGTGGACGAGGTTGGACTGCTATTGCCCTCCTGATAGGGCCCCGTAACCACACATGGGTGCATAGGAAACAGGGTCGTCCACGACGTTGTTGTTAGTGTTGGTGCGTGGAGGGCAACTTTCTCGTTTTTTGGCTGCTCGCTGCTGTTGTTGTTGTTGTTATTATTGTTGTTGTTTGATTGCGATTTCTTGCTCGTATCGGTTTTCTTCTTCTTGCTGCCACTGGCGCCATTCTTGATGCCACCACCATTGCTCTCCTTTTTAATTGTGGGCATTGGTGGCGCCACCGTTACCGCCAGCTGATCATCATGCATATCCTCATCGTCATCATCCTCGCCGGCGGCCTTTTTCAGCAAACGCTCGCGCTCCTCTTTGGCTTTGTTGTCGAGGTCCGTGTTGATCTTCTTGACGCGCATCTTCTCCTCCCACTCGTCGATACCGTGCCTGGCACGATTCAAGTTGCGATGCTGGTAGAAGATCAGCGTCATCCGCGTTGGCTGATGTCGATCCGGTCGTCGCACTGCTGTCGTTGCATGCATCTCATGCTTGGCGCACTCGATCAGCACACTGCCATGGTTCAGCGCAATGGCAACGCCGCCCATTTGCGGATCCTGAAAGGCCTCAATGTTCTCGTTGATCTCGGCCACCTCGCCGATGGGCTCGATCTTGCTCGAATTGGTGCTGGCCGGCGCCACAGTTGTCGTTGTGTTGGTGCCTGCTGCTGCCGTGTTGCCGTTGCCATCGCTGCTATTGCTGCTGTTGCTGTTGTTGCTGCTAATGCCAACAGGCGGCACCTCCGCTGTGGGCACTGCTGTCGGCGTCACCGTCGGCTCAATACTGCTGCCAGTCAGCTGGCCATTGCTCAAATCGGGCAGAACCGTTTGCGGCGGCGTTGCAGGCAACTGTTGCTGCTGCTGCTGCTGCTGTTGTTGCTGCTGCTGTTGTTGCTGCTGCTGCTGGTGTTGCATTGGCAATGCGGTTGGCAATGTGGGCTTGACCAGCGTTGCTGCCGCTGGCACAGGTCCATGTGTGGCCAGTAGCGTGCCACCCGCTCCTCCAGCTGCGCCGCCCGTGGGCCCATAGCCCCCCGAGCTCTGATGATGCCCATAGACATTCCAGTTGGGCGAAGGCGGTGGCGGCGTCGGCGGCGGCGTCTGCTGCGGATACATGCCATAGGGGGAGTACGCCTGATGGTGATACCCGTAGTTGTAGTTCATATTCTGGTAGGCATCGTAGGCGGAGTACGCCGAGTGCGGCGGCGGCGGTGGCGGCGGGTACATCTGATAGTTGTTCGGGTACTGCGTATACTGGTAGTCGCTAGGCGGTGGCTTTGGCTTGACGAAGCCCTCTGGCGTGTGCGGATGGTGGTGGTGGTGGTGATGAAGTGGTGGTGCTAGATTAGTCATGGGTTGCATGGCTGTCAAAGCGGTTAACTTACTCTCGACCAGTGAGTGATTGACCAACGTTGTCGAGTCGGGATTCTCCTCGCTGACACGGCTCTTCAGCTCACCACCCACAACGGCGGCCACGTCGACGCCGCTCTGCTGCTGCTGCTGTTGTTGCTGCTGCTGCTGCTGTTGCTGCTGTTGTTGTTGTTGCTGCTGTTGCTGTTGTTGCTGCTGCTGCTGTGCGCCCAGTGCTGGTGACGTCAGATTGTTGTAGCTGGGCGTGTAACCATTGCTGGCATCATGTTGAGCGGGCGTTGGCGTCACTGTAACAGGCGCGGCGGGCGGCAAGGCTGTGGCTGGGGCAGCTGTTGCTGCTGTGGGTGCAACTGTTGGTGCTGTTGCCACAGCTGCTGCTGCTGCCACTGCTGGCGGCGTCACCGTGTGCGTATGCTGCACCAGCGGCGCTGTTGGCGTCGTTGGCGTCAGGGCAGCGCTGCCAGGAGCCATGCCCATGGCATGGGGCGGCCAATTGCCGTAATAGTTGCGCGAGTCAATGTAGGAGCCCGTCTGGTAGTCATAGGAGTAGGGCGAGTCCAGCACGGTGCTCGAGATCTGATTGGACTGCAGCTGGGCATCCGTGAAGGTATCAATCATCGTGGCCATGTTCATGAGACTCGAATTGGAGCTCATTAGCTGATTGGGCTGGGCGCCGGGCGGCGCAACAGCGCCAGCTGCGGAGCTATTGCTGTTGGCATTCGGGTTGGCGCCGTGCTGATTGACTGGCGGCGTGCTGAAGGCGCTGCCCGCTGGACTGGGATTGTTGGTCACGGGTGTCTGGCAGCGCGGCGAGGGCGTCGTTGGGGGTGCCGAGCCGGGCGTGGATGCGCTGGAGTTGTTGGACTTTGATTTGGATTTTGACTTGCTGCTGCTGCCGTTGCTGGCGCCGTTCTCCTTCTTGATGTGCGCGGCGGTGGTTAAAGCGGGCGGACTGCTCTGCTGGGATTGCGATTGCTGTGACTGGGATTGGGTGCCATTGCTGGAGCTTTGACTGCTGCCATCGGCGGCAGCATCCTGTTCGGCATCCGGCGTCGCTGATTCGTCCTCTTTGCGCTTCTTGCCATGCCGGCGACAGGGTATCAGCGGCGTGGAGCGCACGCGTACTTCGCAGGGGAATCTGTGAATGGGAAGCGATAGATTAGCAACTGTGCTGCATGGTCCGAGCTGCAACGGGTAGCTCAAAACTCAACACTACACTCACTTGTCCAGCATTTGCACAGCGCCGGTGCGATGCTTATCGCGTTGCCCCTCGACGCTCTCAAACTCGTCCGTGCCGTCCATCGTGTAGAGCGGCAGGACATGGAACTGCTCGTCGTCCGGCAGGCGGCTGTCCCGATTGCCGGGCTTCAGCAGCGCCACATGCACCGTACAGCCATCCTGCATGTTGTGCAGATCGCGATGCGAGTGCGCACAGAAGTCCAGGCAGGCGGTCACACCGGAGAAGGGCTTGCCCGGCTCCAGGCCAAGCCGGCAGTCGGATGCCTCCTGCTCGTACTTGGTTTGATTGTCGTAGGAGCGCGGGCACACCTGCTTGAAGACCGGTGCCAGCAGCGTTGCAATCAGATTCATGTGATCCTCAATCGCTGCCTCCTCGCTCTTCACCGATAGCCGAAACTTGCGCACCGTCTTGGAGCGCGCATACTTGCAGCCATTATAATACATGGACCAGCTGCAGCCAAAGCTGTACGAGGCGCCCGACGACTCTGGATCCAGACCTGTAATAGGTTTATATATGGTAATTATAGGTTCATTGAGTCGGAGAGTAGCACTCACCTTGGCAGGCACAGGTGCGATTCTCGTTGGTGGCACAACGGCGCGTGGTGGGCAGACCGTACTTGTTGAGCTTGGGTATTAAATTCTTGTAGGCATTGTCCGCCTCCAGGCGGGGCATGCCATCCCAGGCCACCATGCAGACCACAATGTAAGCGGCAATGCATCTGAAGAGGGAATATGTTTAATGGTGCTTCCTTGGCATGTTGTTTGCCAGCTTACCTGTGACCGGGTCGCTTCTTTACCACAACAAGGATCTTCTCCTCGGGATCGGCACGCCGGATAACCCACTTGGCCACCGGGCACCCCTGTGAGGTTTTGCCCTCCTTGCCCGTGTAGACGATCTTCTCAATGCGCAACTGACGTCCTGTGAGCTGGCAACGCTCCTCGAACTCGCGACGCAGCTCCATCAGGGAGGAAGCTGTGCCTGTAGATCAGATAGTGAGCATTAGATGACTGTACTTTAAAGTTGGGCTGGATTTCACCCTTCTAGGGTAAGATCTGGTTTTAAAAAACATATATTTCTTCCCTACACAAAAGGATCACTTTGTTATCCTGATTTAAGAAGATGTTTTCGAAAACCTTGTTCTACAGAAAGTATGGAAAGTGAACTTTGACTGATTGTTTTCTAAAGTTAAGTTAGGTTATGAGCCTCTTTTCTAGGTTAGGTTCAGTTCTTTGGCTCAGACTGAGCTAGAACCTTTTTAAAAGTAAATATTTTCCTATATAATTATTTAAGGAAAGAACTTTGATCGTATTCTAAACTTAGTTTAGGTTATGATCCCATTTTCTAGGTTAGGTTCAGTTAAGATTTCCCTATAAAATCATGTAAAGGAAGGTACTTTTTAAGGACTTACCCAGATGCGTGTAGTATGTGCCCGGTTCGGGTGGATTCTTGTCGGACTGGAAGCACTCGCATTCGGGTATTTCCGTCTTGTTACCCTTTTCCAGTCGATCCGTAGTATCGAACATGGGATTGATTTTCTCGTGCTTGACGATTATTTCGGGTATCTCCTCCTGCTTTTGTTTCTTGGACTTGGCCTTCACTCCATTGTGTGCCTCGGCCAGTTCATCCTCGTCCAGCAGTTCCTCCTTGGGCTGTATGCCCAGGCCCAAACAGCTGCCATCCTTGAGATGTTCGGCAGTGGGTGGCCTGGTGCCGCCTTGGCGACAGCAGGAGAAGCCATTGTTAAGCGGCTTCCCATCGCCCAGATAGGCATAACCATGTCCATGGCCATGTCCCAGCATGCCCATATCCTCCAGCTTGGGCTCCAGCATGCCGTGATGGCCTAGATGTGGCGGCGGCGGTCCTCCGTGCCCCAGCGCATATCGATGCGCTGGAATGGGATACGCATGCGCTGGTATGTCCTTCTCATAGTTGGTGGGCAGTGGTATGATGCTATTGGTGTCCGGCTTGCGGTCCAGCTCCAGCATGCTGTTGCCGTGCCCGTGTGGGCCGTGTGGCCCGTGGTGCCCGGCATTGGATGGCGGCTTGCCACGGCTGCCATAGGCTGCTGCTGCCTGATAGCCAGGCACAAAGCTCTGTTGGAAGTTCTGCTGGAAGCTGCCGGCGCCGGCGCCGTAATAGGCCGAATTGTGATGATAGCCGGCATAGTCCTGCTGGTGCTGCTGCACCGGCTGGCCCTGGCCATCGTTCTGACAGAAGTCGGCATACTGTATGAAGTTCTGGTAGTTGCGCTCATAGCCCTCCATTTTGTTGGGCTGCCCGCCTGGCGGCAACAGTCCCGGCTCCGTCTTGATATACTGGCCGTGATACTCCTGACTGCTGCCTGGCGGTGGCGGATAGTGTGCGCCCAGCGCCTTTAGCCCTCCGCCGCCGCCCGGATCGTTGGCATTGCGATCCCGTTCGATTTCGGCGGCAGCTGCCTCCGCAGCGGCGGCAGCGGCCCGGCTTGCCTTGCTGCGACTGCGCGACTTCTTGGGCTGTGGCTGTGCCGGCGGCTGAATGGGCATGGCGGGCTGTGGTGGCGCCTCCCCGTGACTGATGGTCGTGTGTTGTCCTGGCTGGTGTTGTTGCAGCTGCAGCTGCAGCTGATGGTCCGTGCCGGCATAGCCGCTGTTCACGCTGGGCTTCTTAAATGAGTTGGCGTGATGCGGCTTCCAGATTTGATCGCCACCACCTCCGATTGGCTCGGCAACGCCCAGCGGTGGCGCGACGCTGCTCGAGCCGTTGGCGCTCAGCGCCGTCTCGGGCCGGAGATGGTGGCTATACGATAAAAAATGACCGGTCTGCTGTTGTTGTTGCTGCTGCTGCTGCTGGGCAACAGTTGGCGCCGTTGCCTGCCCCTGCAGCTGAATGTCCGGCGGCGAATCCTTCGAATCGCTCTTGCGCATTATCATGGACTTGATGCGTGTATTAAGATGCAGGCGTTCGCCCTGCCCCTGCGCCGGATAGCCATCGCTCGTCAGCTGTTGCTGCTGTGCAGGCGGCGGCTGTTGCTGCTGTTGATTGCTCCAGTTCCAGTCCTGCATGGGCGGCGAGCCAAGATGCGGATGCGTCTGCTGCTGCGGCTGCACGCTGCTGCCGTACGGCTGCAGTCCGTTGCCATTGGGTGAGGGCGGCACCTGGCTGGGCGACTGGGAGACAAGGCGTGGCTGCTGCTGTTGCTGTTGTTGCTGCTGCTGTTGTTGTTGCTGCTGCTGCTGCTGGATGAGGGTGCGCGTGGGCGATTGGGGCACCGCTTGTGGCACCTGTGGTTGCATGGGCGAGCCGGCTGGCTGGGCCACCACCGTATTGGCAGCGCCAGCGGCAACTGGCACCGCTGTGGGCGTGGCAACGGCGCTTGTCGCTGCCGTCGTCGTTTGTTGTTGCTGTGATTGTTGTTGTTGTTGTTGCTGGGAACCGCTGTAGTCGCCTGGATACCCGTTACAGTTGAGTGAGCGCGGCGGCACGCTGCTCACCCGCGGATATCCAGGCGTGTCGTTTCCCGACATGCTCTTGTTCAAATCAGCGCCAATATGTTGTTGCTGCTGCTGCTGTTGCTGCTGCAGCCCAACGGCTGGCGGCGCCGGCGCCGTAGACACCTGCCCGGCATAGCTAACGCCCCCCGGCGCAAAGCCAGCGGCAACGCTCTGCAGACCCACCTGATTGATGGGCGCACTGGAGAGCTGCTGGCTCTGGAAGTCGTAGCGCTGCACGGGCGCTCCATATGGCGAGCGTCCGTAGTTGGGATCAAAGCCGAGACCCGTCTGCACGTAGCCATTTGATGGATAGGCGTAGGACTGCGTCTGGAAATCCAAGGAGTTGAGCGATGTGATGGCTGGAGTATTCTGTGGTATTTGCTGTATGAACTGGTTTTGCCAGCTCTGCGCCGGATCCGCCTGCCATGTCGGATAGAAGGCCATGGGCGCCTGTCATCAAAAATATAAAATAATATTGAGTTTAGCAAATATTTTCAGTTGTGGGGTGTATGAAATGTTCAAACTTTGCAATTTTCCAAGAAGAATGTCAAATTATTGCTTCTGTATTTAGTATTTTAAATATACTAATATATTTATGATTTATTTTCAAAAAGTGCTTAGTAAATATTCGCGTTCAGCACAACTAAGCGCTGACTGATTTCCGCTTACTGATGTCTGTCTTTTTTTTATTTATTTTTTTATTAACGAAGGCAAAACAGTGCTGCCTCGAACCAAAAAATATTATATAATGACACGAAATTACAATTGAAGGGGGGAAGTTTATTTGCCACCCGGCTAGCTATGCCCCTATTTACAGCAAAGAATTGCCGGTGGCGTTATTAGAGCCTATAGCAAGATAGAACAGAGTTAGTCATGAAGAAAAAACTTATAGAATTTAATGTTAATTAAGGCATAAGACTAGAAGAATGAAGAAAGACAATAGGAATGAAATCTGCAACCCGGTGGGGGAAGTTTTAGTAGCCAGTCCGGCAAGCTGTGCCCCAACTAACAGCGAGGTTGGTTAGAGATTACATTAAGGAGGGAAGGATCTA